>JAIUZE010071216.1:0-20619 GCA_022085475.1 Heliosperma pusillum | reverse complement strand
CGTTGGAACGTAAGAGGGCGTGTGACAGTTAATTTATGAATTTTCATGTCTAGAACTCCAGTTATGACCGTTTGAAGTGGACCCTTGTTTTCGTTGGTTTCCAAACAACGTTGTTTTGGAGAGGTGATCTATGTTTTTATTCATTATGCTTCAAAAACTTGTTCTAATGCTTATGTATCATGTATTGACTCATGTTTATCATATTTAAACTTATATGATTCCCTATTCTCATTTTTTGTGACGGTTTTTGGTATGTTCCCACTTTGAGTCGGTTTTTACAAATGATACGGTTTGAGCACTATTTTGTCTTGTGCTTTGTACCCTCATTCCCTTGGCTACCTTCCCGTTCGTAAGGCTGGAATGTCGGAACGGAGAGGTATCCTACTGCTTAAATGCATGTGTTAGTGGGCATACGACGACGTTGTTGGGAGTTGAACGCATTGCGTTGATCGACCCGGCCGTCAAATGTTGTGTACTTGCGAGGTGGTGTTATTTGCATGTAGCGTACCACTTGTTATGAGGCTTGTGCTCTTTTCCGCCTCTTTCGTGAATTGATCTACCGAATTTGGGGTACTCGGCGTCATGTGTAAGACCGAGTCTTGGATGCGAAACGTCATCGCATGTCGAATCGGAAAACGTGTATTCCGGGAATCTGGCCAGGTTTAGATTAGGAACCGTATTATTATCGTCGTCCTCCCAGGAGGAAATTAGTCTACATATACGAAATGGATTGAATCGTGTATGCGTTCAGGGAAGGTTTTACTCCCGTGGATGCCCATAATCATACTTGACAGGTACACCATGCTAGTGCGTTTCATTTACCGTGAGAGAGGTCGTCTTTGTGACGTTGTTCTTGAATGCGTGATTTCATGATTTTATTCATGGTCATTGCATGATTAGGCATCGTCATTGTATTGTTACGTGTGGATGGGTGATTACATGATTGATATTCATGGTCATTCGATGACTTGTCATGGTTTGTTTGTCGAGTCTCAATCTTATCAAACTTATACCGCTAACGGTGAGATGCAAGCCCTAGTGAGCGTATTCGGTTGCCTAAGAGTGTCTTCCCCGAGTCTTTGTATAACATGATGGATTCGGATTTGTATTCATATGCTCTTATCATTATATATTGAATTGCCTATCTATCCTTATCGTATCTCACATGTATATCTTTATGTATGCATGCTCTACTTTTGTATTTCCTTCTATGTACGTTTAATGTGATATGGCTGGGAGAACCCGGAGTTACTCCCCACTGACTGTGGCGTTCATGTTTTTCATGGATGAACAGGTTGCTTGATTGGATGGCTTTTTGCTTGTGGTATTTTGGGTTCAGGTGTGAGCTAGCGGGCATTGTCCCTGGATGAAACACCTCTAGACGTTGTTTAGCTAGTTGCTAATTACTTTGTTGTTGCATAACATTTTGAGAGACTACGTCTCTTGTAGCATTTTTATATTTGGTTTGTAATTATTGACATTCCTCGTATTTCTATCTTGCATGTATAAAAGTTTTAAAAACTTCATATTTCCGCTATATAATTCACATGCTTGTATGTTTTATATTTCCGCATTCGCGAGGGTTGTCACAGCCATACTAGGAGTTTTATTTTTATGCTTGCATTTTTCTTTAGTATGTTTACATGCATTGCCAAATCGCCATAACATGACATGCATATTTTATCGAGTATTCGACCGTGTCAATTAAAATTATCATTAATTCTTCAATTTAATTCACTTAAACGAGATAGATAATAAATTGTCATGACCGCTCATATTAAATAATTGAGATCAAGCCTTACCCAATGTTAGAACCCATAAATCCCAATTTCGCAAGCAAGTGGGGTAATAAAAGTTATTATTTCAAAATTTGGATTGAGCTCAACGAAAGTATTCGCGACCGTAGCCGCATGTGTTCCGGGCTTAAGATAAATATTAAAGTAATATTATCGACCGAGAATTCTAATGTAGAATCGATTAAAGAGTTAATCCACCGAATTATGTTGATAAGGGATGAATCGGCTAACCGTGCCCATGTTGATATGAATTTGGATCTCGGAATCATTTATGATAGTTGGGTAGAGGTCACTATATAAATGCTTAACTTGTTTAAAATGTTTGCAAGTTTAAAACGATAATTGTTAATTATTTCCTCCATCTCCTTTTGTAGTTTCATTTTACCGCAATGGATACATCATCTCATTCTACCGTACCTATCACCATTGATTCATATCACAAATAATTTGATGAAATTTGCTCTCAAAATAATCTTGATACGACTAGAGAACTTCATTTGGGTATAGGTTCCGACGGGAATCTCAACTTTGTTACCTCCTCCAAACCCCCTTTGCCAAAACTTTTGGTGAAAGAGTCTTGGGAAGACAATCTCACCAAGAAGATGCAATCCTTGTCTTTGGAAGCAAGGAGAGTTCAAGAGGCAAATGGGAGTATTAGCAAGAAAAGTCTTGCACCTAAGATGAAATGGTTCAAAAATGAGAGGAAGAAAGGTAAAAAGTATAAGAGAAACGGAATAGGTAGTAAGACTACCAAAGGTCCGCAATTCAATGATGAATGCAATTATTGTCATGGCATGGGCCATTGGATGAGGAATTGTCCCATCTACTTGGAGCATATTAGAGATGGACTAGTGATTCCACTCGGTAATACTCTCTCTGAAATTTTTGTTATTGATATAAATTATACCTCCACCTCAACATGGGTATTGGATACCGGTTGTGGTTCTCACCTTTGTAATCATTTACAGGGGCTAAGAAACGTGGAGAAGCTAGGCAAGGGTGATGTGGATCTACGACTTGGAAATGGAGCTAGGGTAGCCGCCAATTCTAAGGGGACCTACGTACTTGTTTTAGCTAGTGGTTTTGAGTTGTACTTGAATAATTGTTATTTTGTACCTTCTTTGTCTAAAAACATAATATCCGTAGCCATGTTATACATGGAAGGTTTTACTTTTGCGATCAAAAACAATTGTTGTATGATTTCAAAGAATGACTTGGTCTTAGGCCAAGGTAATTCTATTAATGGTATTTATGTTCTTGAGACATCTAATTCAACAAGAGATATCTATAACATTCAATCAAAAAGACTCAAGTCAAGTGATCCAAATGAGTCATACATTTGGCATTGTCGATTAGGTCACATAAATGAGAATCGCATCAAAAGACTAGTATCGACTAGTATAATTAAACCGTTTAATTTTCAATCTTTTGGTATATACGAGTCTTGTCTCCTAGGGAAAATGACTCGTAATCCTTTTAGTGGTAAAGGGACACGAGCAAGCGAACTATTGGGCCTTATACATACCGATGTGTGTGGACCAATGACTATTTCTGCTAGGAGTAATTATGACTACTTCATTACATTCACAGATGATTTAAGTAGATATGGGTATATTTACTTAATCAAATATAAAAGTGATGCTTTTGAGAAATTCAAGGAATTTCAAAATGAGGTAGAAAACCAATTGAACAAAAAGATCAAAGCATTACGATCCGATCGTGGTGGTGAGTATCTTAGTAATGAATTTGATTCACACTTGAAGAATTGTGGCATTGTATCACAACTAACTCCACCAGGAACACCTCAACTTAATGGTGTGGCCGAAAGGAGAAATCGAACCCTACTTGATATGGTTCGATCTATGATGAGTCAAACCGAGTTGCCAGACTCGTTTTGGGGATTTGCAATCCAAACCGCCATAATATCATTAAATAAAAGCCCGACCAAAGCGACCGAAAAGACTCCATATGAGATGTGGAAAGGGAAAGTCCCAAATTTGTCCTATATGAAGATTTGGGGATGCGATGCTTTTGTTAAGGTAAAGACCGACAATAAGCTAGCCCCAAGATCCGAAAAGTGCATTTTCGTAGGTTATCCAAACAACTCTCGTGGTTACTACTTCTACAAACCTCAAGAAAACAAAGTGTTTGTGTCTAGTGAGGCTGTCTTTTTAGAAAGGGAACATATTTCTAAAAGCCAGAGTGGGAGAAAATTTGAACTTGACGAAGTTCAAGAGCCACAAACCGAAGAGGAGACGTTAGAAGATGTTCCTTCGTCGTCTAATTCTGTTGTTATACCATCTGTACCTAGGAGGTCCGGAAGGGTTAGTCACCAACCCGATAGATACATAGGTATTATCGAAGAAAATAACAATTTTGACTTGTTACTTTTAGAAAGTGATGAACCCACGACCTACAAAGCTGCCATCTCTAGTCCGAATTCCAATTTATGGCTAGAAGCCATGATATCCGAAATGAATTCTATGTATGAAAATCAAGTTTGGGACTTGGTTGATTTGCCTGAAGATGTGAGACCTCTTCAATGCAAATGGATCTTTAAAGTAAAGAATGACATAGAAGGACATGATGATGTCTACAAGGCAAGGCTAGTTGCAAAAGGTTTCACTCAATTTCATGGTCTTCACTATGACGAAACTTTTGCTCCTGTAGCCATGCTAAGATCTATTCGGATAATGTTAGCGTTTGCCGCATTTCATGACTATGAAATATGGCAAATGGATGTCAAAACCGCCTTCCTAAATGGGTATTTAG
Source organism: Heliosperma pusillum (assembly GCA_022085475.1). Lineage (NCBI taxonomy): Eukaryota > Viridiplantae > Streptophyta > Magnoliopsida > Caryophyllales > Caryophyllaceae > Heliosperma > Heliosperma pusillum. Next base: position 16,051 of record JAIUZE010071216.1, on the reverse strand, counting down.
AGGAGGAAGTGTATATGATGCAACCTGAAGGTTTTGTAGATCCAAAAGATCCTAACAAAGTATGCAAGCTAAAGAGATCCATTTATGGTCTTAAGCAAGCATCGAGAAGTTGGAACCATCGTTTTGATCATGTTATAAAAGAAAATGGTTTCACTTGAAGTGTCGAAGAACCATGTTTATACATGAGATTTAGTGGGAGCAATGTTGTCTTCCTTTTATTGTATGTAGATGACATACTTCTCATTGGGAATGATTTTCCAATGCTTACCTCTATCAAGGGGTGGTTGGGAAATCATTTCCAAATGAAAGATTTAGGAGAAGCACAACGCATATTAGGTATCCGGATCTATAGAGATAGATCCAAGAGGATATTGGCTTTAAGTCAGGAATCTTATAAGGATAAGATTCTTCGACGATTCAACATGGACAAATCCAAGAGAGGTCTTGTTCCTATGGGTAGTGGGATCTTTTTTAGCAAGTCTCAATCACCCACCGAACCTGAAGAGGTTGAACGCATGAAATCGATCCCCTATGCTTCTGCCGTAGGATCGATCATGTATGCCATGATATGCACACGTCCTGATGTCTCGTATGCCTTGAGCATGACAAGTAGATATCAAGCCAATCTAGGTGAGAGTCACTGGATAGCCGTAAAGAATGTTCTTAAGTACTTGAGAAGGACTAAGGATACATTCTTAGTGTTTGGAGGAGAGTCTGAATTATGTGCAAAGGGTTACACTGATTCAAGTTTCCAAACCGATAGGGATGATATGAAATCTCAAGGTGGCGTTATTTATATGATAAATGGAGGTGCGGTTAGCTGGAAGAGCTTCAAAGAGTCAGTTATTGCGGATTCTACAATGGAGGCTGAGTACATTGCAGCATCTGAGGTTGTTAAGGAAGCTGTTTGGATAAGGTAGTTTTTAGAGGGGCTAAGGGTAGTTTCTTCTGCCAAGGATCCTATCACGATCTTTTGTGATAACAGTGGGGCAATGTTTCAAGCTAAAGAGCCCAAGTATAGTAATAAGTCTAGACATGTACTTAGAAAATTTCATGTTATAAGAGATTACATTGAAAGGAAGGAGATTGCGATATGTAAGGTTGGGACAAATGATAACATTTCTGATCCCTTAACCAAGCCCTTATCGCAGGCTAAGCATGACCAACATGTTGTTTCCATGGGTCTTAAACGCATGCCAAATTTGTATTAGATTATAAAATATGATATAAAAATTGTGTTTTTATTAATCATATATGATAATCACTTTTATCGGTTGAGTTATATTTTTTAACTTTTATTATGTAACTTTGTTATATCCAAATGGGTTGTAGAGACAATTGGACCCCATTAAAGTGAACTGGATTAACATTGTTTTGACCTATAGTCACTTATATGAAGTGACACCTCGAAGTGACTATATTGTGATGCGATTGATGGCAAGTTCAAGTGTCATAGGGTCATAGGGATGACCAATCGATCACATAGGCAGACTGTATGAGACACTCTGTCGGGAAGTGACCGCTTATAGAATTCTGGCAATTCTTGTAGCCTGGTCGTAGCAAGAGCTACTAGTATTCTTTTGAGTCAATTCTTTGACTAAAGACTGTTCGCCTAAGGTGGCACACTTTCAGAGTGACTTTGATTTATGCTATACGACCTTCGTAACTGGGGTCAAATGGGCATCTTTTGGGTCATGATGAGCTGTGGCTATGAAAAGGAAATAGTGCAATAGGAATTGTCCACCCCTTGTCAGGGTTGTTTTTGAATCTCAAGGCCACTCGAGGAGGAGTAAGCTGAAAATGCGTGGCCACGCTCGAAAAGTATCTATGGTAGATAATTCCGGTCAGACAGTTACTCTCCAGATCGAGGAAACCACTCTTGATATGATCAAATGCAAGTACGACCTGCAAGACACCTTGCATTGAGTAGGAGATTGTAATAGGACAAGAGAATTGGTGACGCACACTTGTCTCGAACAAGTGGGAGATTGTTGGAATAATGTCCTCAACAATAGTGCGATCACATAATTAAATCTCAATAATAAGAATACAAAGGGATGATGAATATTATAGTCAACTGTTCAACATAAATCGGTAACGATTGGCTCAATTGAGTTTGACGTTACTGTCGTATGACGGTGGTGATCAGTTGATCCCTTGAGGTCACACCTAAAGGACAATCCCCTAATCATGTACATTAATTAATTGTATAACGATACAGATTATTTAATCCCTTAAATTGAACTAAGTTTATATTGTAAGTAAGAATTATATCTTATTGTAATATGATTAAATAAGGTTCATTTTTAGTAATTAATTGTTATATTACTAAGAATGCTTTATGTTTATGAAACATTTGAGATAAGCTAAATTGGTTAATTATAATTACAAATTGTTGTAGATTATTTTAACCAAATATGAGATGACCCATTTTATTTACATGTAATTATAAAATGTGACTTAAAATGTTAAGTCTAATTTATTGTTATGAAATTGCATTTAAATTGGTTAAATGCACTTTTATAAGCTTAATTACATGCTACATGTCACATGTCACACATGTGACAAATGACAAAATGCAAAAATAAAATGGACACCCATTTAATATGGGTGCACCGGTTTTGGGGTGTTAGTGGGTAGGATTTTAGTTTGTAATTTTGTTCTAATTGAGAATTAGACCAAATCATTACTACATATACCTATACACTCAACCTTTCTTGTGAAGAACAAAAATGAAAGTGACCACACAGCCCACCATGGGGCATGTGGCCGGTACATGTGAAGAGTGAAGAGGACTATTTCCTCTTATTTATTCAACACACCATCTCATATTATTAATTCATGCAAAAATCACTTATCTCTCTTATTATTCTCCAACTTCTCTCTACAACTTAAGAAGTTTATATTAGAGTTCATACTTTCTAATAACATTACTAGTGTAGTAATAAGAGGTTATTAGATTTATATTAAAGGATATTACTTTTAATACTAGTGTAGTATTTTAGTAGAAATTAAAGGGTTTGTCTTGGGTGAAACTAATTGGAGAGTTTCTACTTTGAAACTTGGAAGATCATCCTCATATTACTAGCTCAAGATCAATATTTGAAAGGAGTTCAACTATTGTGCCCATTTATTCATAATCAATGTAAGGAAATTGTTTCTTTTTATTCTTTTGTTATGCATGCATAAGATCCTTTAGTTTAATGAGTAAACTAAATTGTTTTATGATATTAGAAATGTCTAATATTGAGTTTAAGTAACCAACATGTTAATCTTTCAGAATATCTGATTTGCAATTATTGTGGTCACAATGGTCATGTTAAAGATAATTGTATTAAATATGTCAATGACAACAAAAATCATACTGATTTTGTTAAAGAACATGACGTGGCTTGTATTAATGAGTCTGAACGTGAATCTCAACGTGATGAAATTAGAAATAATGAGTTCAGATGGTTTTATGACATAGCTTTCGATTACACATCTGTACTTTCAAAATCTAAATCATATGTGAATCTGAAGCCGTCATTTAAGCCTAATGTGCGTCGTAACAATAACAATCACTATAATAAACCTAGACAACCATATATCAAGAAGAAAAGAATTGTTAGACAGGTATGGGTTAGGAAGGGTCAAGTACATAGAGTCACTAACCATAAAGGACCCAACTTAGCGTGGGTACCTAAAAGCTGTATTTGATTCTCTTGCAGATAATAGTGAAAGAAAATAATCAATGGTATCTCGACAGTGGGTGTTCGAGACATATGACCGGAAACAAGAATCTTTTTATTTCACTAGAGCTCTTCAATGGTGGCAAGGTCACCTTTGGAGACAACAAAAAGGGCAAAATAATCGGTGTAGGTAAGATTGGTATATCTCCTTCTCATGCTATTAATAATGTGTATCTGGTAGATGGTCTTAAACATAACTTGCTAAGTATCTCTCAATTATGTGACAAAGGTAATAAAGTCGTTTTTCATTCAAATGTTTGTCGCATCATAATTGAAGGTACTAGTAATGTTATTTTAGAAGGCTTACGTAAGAGAAACGTGTATATGATTGATTTAAATAAAGTTACTACAAGTTCCTTTACGTGCATGAAAGTTACTGTGGATGATTCATGCTTGTGGCACAAGAGGTTTGCACACATCAGTCCAACGATTTTAAAGAAACTCAAATTGTGGGATTTAGTTGAGGGTCTACCCTCAATCAAATTCGAACAACAAAAGATGTGTGACTCATGTGCCCGTTGTAAGCAAGTTAGATCTTCATTCAAACCAAAACGAGTAGTAAGTACAGAGCGTCCACTTGAGTTGGTACACATGGATTTGTGTGGACCTATGAAAGTCAGAAGCCGCGGTGGATCAAGGTACGTATTCATCCTAGTCTACGATTACTCAAGGTATGTATGGCCTATCTTCCTATTTACTAAATATGAAACTTTCGATGAGTTTGTGGTACTAATGAAGCTTGCCCAAAACAAGTATGATAAAAAGTTAGTTTCCATTCGTACGGATCATGGCACCGAATTTGATAATCAAGCTTTTATAGAATATTGTAGGGAGAATGGTGTAGGACTTAACTTTTTTGCACCACGAACCCCACAACAAAACGGTGTCGTGGAACGTATGAATAGAACATTAGAGGACATGGCCCGCACTATGCTTTTGTGTAGTGGCCTTCCTAAGAACTTTTGGGCCGAAGCCATTAGTACTGCATGTTATGTGCACAATAGAGCTATGATTAGACCTATTCTAAAAAAGACTCCCTATGAACTTTTAAGAGGGAGAAAACCCAATATAGCTCACCTTCGTTGCTTCGGGAGTAAATGTTTTGTCCATAATAATGGAAAAAGTAATATGAGCAAATTTGATCCATGAAGTGACGAAGCTGTGTTTGTTGGTTATTCTAATCATAGTAAAGCTTTTAAAGTTTTGAACAAAGAACTTTGTGCATAGAAGAAAGTGTTCATGTTGTATTTGATGAAGATAATGTGCCTGAGCAAGTTGAACAGAATGAAGAAGAAGACATAGATGATCCCGACTTTTGCCTTTCAAGGGATGACGTGCCAGAAATCAATGAAGAAGTTATTGAAGGAATCAATGATGAACTTGATAAATCCGCAAATGACCTTGAAAAGAGAACTGAGACAATTGTTGATGATACGAATGTCTCTTCTCAAAATAAGGAAAAACAAACCGAAGCTATAGCTGATGATGCTATAACTTTGAACCCAGATCAAGATTTTGTAACTGAAGTTGTACCAACTTTAGCTATAACCCCAGAGTCCAACTCAGGGGGAACCAATCTTGACTCTGAATCATTTGAGGAAAGTGAAAGTTTATCAGATAATGATGAGCCTAGGAACTCTAAGAAATGGAAATATAAGAGTTCTCATCCTATGGATAGTATCCTAGGAAGTTTGAATAAAGAAGTTCAAACTAGGCGAACATTAAATAACTTTTGTTCATTCTATTCCTTTCTGTCTACCATAGAGCCTACCAATATTAAAGAAGCTCTTGCAGAATCCGATTGGATTGTAGCAATGCAAGAGGAGCTTCAACAGTTTGAACGTAATAAAGTCAAGCACCTCGTACCACGACCTTCTAATCGAACTGTGATTGGCACTCGATGGGTATTCAGAAATAAATTGTATGACTCAGGAGATATAGTTCGCAATAAGGCTCGATTAGTCGTTCAACGTTATAATCAACAAGAAGGGATTGATTATGATGAGCCATTCGCACCAGTAGCAAGACTTGAATCTATTCGCTTGCTCATCGCCTTCGCAGCTCATAAATGAATGAAATTATTCCAAATGGACGTTAAGACTGCTTTTCTTAACGGTCATTTGGAAGAAGAGGTTTTTGTTGAACAACCTCCTGGATTTTTGAATAACAAGTTTCAAAACCATGTTTTTAAACTCGATAAAGCATTATATGGTTTGAAACAAGCGCCTAGAGCTTGGTACGACAGATTGTCAAAAATTTTATTGCAAAACAATTTTAAAAGAGTCTGTCGACAAAACCCTATTTCTAAAATCCGAGGGTTCTGATTTACTTGTTGCGCAAATTTATGTAGACGATATTATTTTTGGTTCTACTAACAATAAATTGTGCACGTATTTTTCAGATCTAATGACCTCAGAATTTGAAATGAGCATGATGGGAGAATTAAAATTCTTCCTAGTATTTCAAATTCAACAAACTAAGGAAGGAATAAAGATTCACCAACAAAAATATGTCAAGGAGCTAATCAGAAAATTTGGTATGGAGAACGCTCATCCAATGGACACAACTATGGTAACTGATAAAAAGTTGACCTTAGACGAAAATGGTAAGTCTGTAGATGAGACTGCATATCGAGGTATGATTGGTTCTTTATTATATTTAACTGCAAGTAGACCTGACAATATGTTCAGCGTATGTGTATGTGCTAGATTTCAATCTTGTCCTAAAGAAACACATATGATTGCAGTTAAACGTATCTTGAGATATTTAATTGGTACATCTAATTTATATTTGTGGTATGCACTTGAGTGTAATTTCGATCTAGTAGGATATTCAGATGCAGATTATGCAGGATGTTCCTTAGATAGAAAAAGTACCTCTGGATTCGCTACGTTTGTTGGACCATGCATAATTACTTGGGGTTCAAAGAAGCAAAATTCGGTTGCATTATCTACTGCAGAAGCCGAATATATCGCTGCAGGACTGGTATGTTCCCAACTACTTTTGTTAAAGCAACAACTATGTGATTACGGTGTTAATGTTGGATGTATGCCTGTATTTTGTGATAATACGAGTGCTATTATTATCTCCAAGAATCCAGCTCAGCATTCTCGTACTAAGCATATAGACATTAGACATCATTTTTTACGTGACCATGTAGAAAAGGGCAACATTAAACTCGAATTTTGTAATACTGAAAATCAATGGGCTGACATTTTAACAAAGGCGTTAGCGAGAAGACGTTTCGAGATTTTGCGGTTGGAAATTGGTTTAATCAGTAGCAATTAAATTCGTCATATTTATTTTATGAACCTGTGTGACTGGCTAGAATAAGACGAGATTGTATGACTGTGTCCGCATATTTCATTGCTAGTATATTTGTGTTTAATATTATATATTTTACGTGAGTATCTTGCATATTAAGTGTTTTATGGAAATTGAATTATGAACCACATATTTGCCAAAAACCTATCCTATTCACTTTCCTAATTAAACCAAAATTCTACCCAAGTACCCTATATGGCCGAAAATTCTCAACAACAATAATATCCTACCATATCTTTTTATTTACCTAATTCTATCCTTACCATATCTCAAAAATAATTACCTAAGATTCTTTTTCCTACCCAAATTCAAAAAAACAAAAAAAAATAGGAAAATAGGAGTTTATAGCCGGCACAACCATGTGCCAAGTACAAAAACACAATACCCAATATTACTTTTCATAATTACCTCCTATCACTATCAATACACATCACCATCAACACTTTCACCATTTTTTTCTCTTTTCTCTTCTTCTTCACGGCACAACCAACAACAACAATAAAAATTACCCAACACCTTCAAGCTTTATCAATGGCTTCCATAAGATCAAAAATTACCAAAAATCCAAACTCCAAAACTCCAAAACTCCAAAACCTAGCATTCCCACTAATCTTTCTCCTAACCCAAAACAAAAAACACCTACTATGACCCAAACCGAGTCGGGTTCGGTTCTTGAGGGTACTAAGAGACGAATTTTAAATAAGGGAAAGACTAGAGTTCAAGAAGAAGCAACAACTGAAACCGTTGACACGGTTCCCGAGGTGACCACACGGACCACGATCCGAGATTTTTCGCCTCAAGAGACGGCATCCGGGCTTGACAAGCTTCGTTTAACAAAAGATGAACGAAAGTTAGTTAATCTGGTTGCTAAGTACGGTATACATGGAGGTCGTAACTATCCGAAAGCATGGTGTGAAAAATATGAGGCTTTGGGATTTTTTAACGACTTTCTGAATTTTCAAGAATGGGAAAACGTGTCAAGATTTTCGGGTCCAGTTTATCCGATTGAGGTAATTCAGTTTTTCGCTTCTGTTTCTTTAGCTTCTGCAGTGTTGAATGCCGTTGTTAATGGCCGACCAGCTTCGGTCACCATGGCTAACTTTTGTACTCTGTTTTTGGTTCCTGATGATGGAATCAAAATTGACCAAAGTAAGTCATGGGACGAACTGTCGGACCCGGCTAAGTTGGAGGTGAAGAGGTATTTTGATGATGGGGCTACTTTATCTAGTTGTGTTTTGGCGGGGAATGTGTCTCCAAAATTGAAGTTTATGTTGAATTTTTTGTGGAACACGGTTATTCCGCGTCGGGGAGGACGCGATAAAATTGCTTGTTATGAGATGATGGTTGTGAAAAATTGGTTGGAGGGAAACCGGGTCAATCTTGCCTTCCTTGTATTTTCTCGTATTTCACAAACTGCTTTTTCGGTAACCGAGGACAAAATTTATTCGACCCTTGATTTACCATACGGGATGTGGGTGTCACGGCTACTTGAGTCGAAAGGGGTTGTTGATTTGGATAGTTATGGTGTTACCTTAAAGGATGATATGTGTGATACGTTCTTGAAATTTATGAAATTGGAGGCTTGTGGTCCGGAATTGATGTTTATGACCAAGGGTGGTTCGGGTATGGTGAGACCGGTGGTGGCTGACTTTTCGGGGATCGAATCTAAGTTGGATGTTTTTATGGGTAGAGTGATGGAGCGCCTTGATGCGCAAGATAAGAAGATTGATGCGGTTGTTGACAAAGTTGTCAAAACCGTGGCAATGGGGTCCACTAGTTCCACCCGTGACCATGGTGGGTCGGGTGTGAGTAGTGAGTTGAGGTCTTGGATGACGGGTGTTGATGGTTGCCTAGCCAAATTAGAGAGGAATATTGTCAATATTCGACAAGAGATGTTTAGGCAAAGGGATCGAATGCAATTCTTGGTGAGCCAAGGAGGTGCATTGGTGAAAAGCGGTTCGGAAATGCGTGAGGGGATGCACACTATATTTGATGCGACGGAGGCTCTTTCTCTGAAGGTTCGAAACTTCGATGTTTGCCTTACCGCCCAAGCTAATCATGTGTCGACGTGCCTTGATCGCCTTTCTACTCTTGAGTACCGCACCCGACCCGACTACATTAACCCCAACATCATCCGACAACCCAAAATGCCTTGATCTTCCTACCTTAGCTTGTTTGTTTCTTAAACTACTCAACCATTCGGCCCATTTTGGCTTTTTATACTCTATTCATTCGGCCCAAATGGCAACTAACAATATTATTGTGGTTTGTAGTTTTTATTGACATTTGATATTTGATTTTGCTTGATATATATCGTTTAGTATTGCGTATTTTACATATCTATTTCTTGCCTTGAAGTATGTTATTCTAGTCATTTTATATCCTTGTTCTTGTCTTTTCAATGATGCCAAGAGGGGGAAGAAATGATATGATTTGAGTCCTTGCTTAAGCTTGCTCCTTGTCAAGACTCGTTATCTCTTAAAGTCTTTCAAGTTATAACTTTGGCTAAGTTGTTATGTTCTTGCGATCAAAGTTGCTATAACTTTGGAGTGCTTTGTTGAGGGGGAACCATACTTAGTCACAATGTTAAGAGAAATCATAAGAGACTTGTCATCATCAAAAAGGGGGAATTTGTTGGACCTATTTTATAGTTTTGATAATGACATTTGCTTACTTGATAATGTGCTTTACTCGATATATCATATGCGTGTAATTGTGTGCTTTAGTCTTATTATAGCTAGCAACAATCATGAGAAAAAAGATCAAAGTTATAAGAACTTCAGGTATAACTTTGACAAAGTCTGTGAGACAAAGTTATAACAACTTCAGGAATAACTTTTTTACATGCAAGTTATAGCTAATCAGTCATAACTTTAAAGAATATCGCTTCAAGCAAGATCTACCTCAAATTACACAAGACTCAAGATGGAGGGACTTTGTGATCAAGATAAAGAGATGTTCCGTATACTGAAGATCTTTGTGAAGATTAGATAGTATAGGTTGTCATTCGGTAACTATTCCATTCGAGTGATTTTAAGTTCAAAGTTATAGCTTTAGCCTATAACTTTGGAGGATAAATGTTGATGCATGATTTTGGAAATAAAATGTTTTAAATGTTTTCAAAAGTGAAAGAGTATTTTTATATTTATCAAAAGTTTTAATAGATAAAATATATTTATGAGATTCTATTGGTTGGTAATACAACTTATGGGTTGTCATGCTACCTAGGGTTTCTAATATATTCTATCTCAATTTGTTGTTAACCTAATAAGCCCACCTAGGGTTTGATCCACCTAGGGTTTCGTGGAAACCTAGGATTGTGCCTCCTAGGGTTGCGTGCATTCTAGGGTTTCGTGTAGCTAGGGAATTTCGGCCTAACTAGGTTGTTTCCCTTGTTTACCTAATCTAGGATTTTATTATATCTTTATAACAATATTTTGAGATATTAAAGATAAATATATTTCTATAAGATAAACCAAATAATATTTTGAGATAAAGATATTTCTAAAAGATAAAGCAAATATTATTTTATGATATTAAAGATAAATATCTTTCTAAAATATTAAGCTAGGGTTTTAGATCTACTTTGATTCTATTACTATAAATACTCCTTCACATCTTAATTGTAAAACACACGAAATACATAAGCTTCACACGACACACACATACTTGAGAGTATTTCCCAAAATCGTTTTAAAGCAAACCTTTGAGCAAAATATTTATTATTTTTAGTGTTTGTTTTTCAAAAAAGAATCGTGCATCAATTATTATCAATCGCTTGAGTGAAATACGTTATTGGATAATAGTACATCATTATAAGCTTACAATTCTTTAACGGGAATCTGTGTGAGTTATATTGTACTTTCTTATTAACGTAAGATATATAGAGTTATTAGCGATACTCACCTTGAGTTATATCATAGTGTTGATTATACGAGTGGGTTGATAATTTTTGTAATCCGTAGAAAGGTACTAAGAATTATAATCGAGAATAGTGGACGTAGGTTTCAACGTGTGAAACTGAACCACTTCAAAAATCGTGTGCCTCTCTCTATCTCTTACTTTTCGTTATTTCGTTACGTACGCTTACTTTGATTAATTAATTAGTTGATTTTAATTCATAGATCAAATAATTATTTAATATCATATAATCCAAAAAGTGGGCTAGTTTTTAATACCTCAAATTCACCACCCCCCCCCCCCCCCCCCCCTCTTTCGTATTCGATCAATAGACTCTAAAGAATCCCTTAGGAATAGGCACGAAAGTGATCCTGAATTTGCCAAAAAGTCAACAATCAACAAGGCAAATAGAAGGGCGGGTGGTAAGCATGAGAAAGCATTGAGCACCCATACTCTAGCTCGGAAGAGTTGTTCTGATTCTTTTAAAGAATTGGTTAATCCTACGCCGTACAAATTGTTTGAAAAGACAAAAAAAAAAAGGGCTAGTGGGTTAATCCTAGAACTGCTGAAACAAACGTGAGTTTTTCTAATCGATTAAATGTTTTTTCTTTCCTATATATATATATATATATATATATATAAATATATATATATACCATCTTTTTTGAGTTCAGAAGTCCTCATCTTGGCCTTTGGATGGAGGAGGTGGAGGGAAAAGATTAGAAATAGATGGAGAATAAGATTAGAAGAAAAATGGATGGACAAGATGAGAACAAAATGAAGGGACAAGATTAGAGGCAAAATGAGTGAGTTCCACCTATACATCACCTTCATAGTGTCCATTTATACTAGAATATAATTTTGAGACAAGTTTTTGTAACTTCAGCTTTTTATGAGTGTAACTTCAGTCATTACGTGTATAACTTCAACCATTATTTTTGTAATTTCAAACCAAAATGTGATTTCGACTATACAAATTTGAATTTATGTAACTTTAAGACAAGTTTATGTGATTTTAGCCTTTTTATGAGTGTAACTTCAGTCATTACAAATGTAATTTTAACACTTATTTGTGTAACTTCAAACTATAATTTGATTTCGACTATATAAATTTGAATTTATGTAACTTTAAGACAAGTTTATGTGATTTTAACATTTTTATGAGTGTAACTTCAGTCATTATGAGTGAAACTTCAAACATTATTTGTGTAACTTCAAGCTAAAATATGATTTTGACTATATAAATTTGAATTTTTGTAACTTTAAGACAATTTATATGATTTTAACATTTATGATTGTAATTCCAGTCATTAGGAGTGTAACTTCAACCATTATTTGTGTAATTTCAAGCTAAAATGTGATTTTGACTTTATAAGTTTGAATTTACGTAACTTTAAAATAAGTTTATGTGATTTTATTCTTTTTATAACTATAACTTTAGTCTTTTCGAGCATAACTTCAACCATTATTTGTGTAACTTCAGTTAACTTGAAGACATGTATACGTAACTTTAGTCCTTACTAGTGTAACTTCAGTCTTTATACTGTAACTTTAATCGTTAAAAGTGTAACTTCAGTCCTTTATATCATTTCAGTCCTTCATAGTGTAATTATATGCTGAAATATGATTCAATATATTAATTTGAGTTTATATAGTATTACTAGTGTAACTTGAGTCCATAATTGTGACACCCTCAAATTTGCGGAAAAAATAAAACAAGTAATTTAAATCAATAAAAGATGAGAATACGTTTCTAATAGGTTCACTTTAGTGAAAATCGGTAAATTTTAAAACCGGAACCTACTATTAAATATATTCATCATAACAAAGGTGTCTTAAAGAAAAAGGTTCATAACAAAAAGCGAATAATATTATACATAAGAAATATCCAAAACGGGAGACATATCTCTCGTATAAATACGGAAATAAAAGAGTGTATAATAATATACAATCCTAAGAACCGAATATAGGTCCAAGGTAAATACTTCGCTCGCTAGCTCGTCAATGTACCCAAGTATGCATCACAAACCTGCCAACCGCATTAAATATAAACACGGAAGCCACAGTCAGTGGGGAGTAACTCAGAGTTCTCCCAGCCACGAAATGTCGAGTTTAATTAAACATGAATAACATAAAAGCAATGTATATGGAAAATACAAAACCTTAACATATATGATATGCTTTTCATGTTATGAAACAATTAACTAACATATAACCTATCATATGAAAGCTATCTTGTGAATCTGTTAACAATCTATAACACGAGGTAGGGAAGCTGGTATGCTGGCTCAGAGGTTACATTTAAAACATGGCCCTGATACACTCAAACCCTAATCATACTAACTAACATGTGAATCAGTTAACAACCGGTAATCCAAACTCTATCAACCTTAGCCGGCTTGCATCTCACCTTCTAAGATTCATAGAATCATCAAACATGAAAGACCAATACTTCTACAAACAGGCATAAGTTCCTAGCACGGCCAATAGTCGACTGTAACTCGAGGCTATACCACAAGGTAGGAAAACATCCTAGTCTTAGACTGATCAGACCTAGCGACAACAGCTATTCCATTCCCCGTCTCATAACCAAAAGTACATAAGAATCTCTACTAGGCGACCCCCTAGACAGAGGTGGCTAGTACTTAAGCTGGCTCCATTCCCAAAGTGGAACTATTAGGCAACCATGCCCCGACTTGGATATAAACCCACCAAGCCGAGACACAAAAGCTATCAATCGGCAAACTCCGTATGCTCGTTAAAGATAGTACGGGCCTATCAATGTCGTGGTCCAAGCTACTCATTTAGAATTAGAATGGTCAAGACGCCATATTCTCATAATTCTCTATGGGTACTTAGTCAACACGACACCAACCATAAAATAAAACAGTCACGGGAAAACATCCTATCATGTGACTATTTGCATATCAATAATAATCAATATCATATCGCCTCATATCTACTAAGGCTAATTCATAATTAAATCCACCATACTTGAAGACAATCCCCGACCCGATTCCCGCGACGGGTCATCAGTCAAATCGGGGCTGACTAGATCTTAGTTTTGACCAACCCGTTGGATCAAACCGGCTCAAGCGAGTCTTCTTTATCACATAGACATAAAATCAACATATTCATTACATGTTATTTTATTACTACTTCTAACATGTTAATTATCATATTATACCCAAAAACCCGCTTGACTTAAATGATAACCAATTAAACTACGACCTCGTCTTATAATTTCTAACATGTGAGAAATAATAATTTATGAAAAACCTTTTTAATTAAATATTTTACTTATTAACATTTCCCACTTGCTAAATATTACAAAACACGATAAAAATGACGATACCTCAAAAACCGTCACAAGTCCCAAGTGGGACCCACCAGGGCTGAGTTTGGAAACCGGACCCACATGGGCCTGATTTGGGCCTCACCCTGATTTGGTCTAAATGCTGTTTTGCTTTATTTTCTAAAAAACCGTTTCGAATATTTCCCGCATTTCTTTAACATATTTAAAACCCGTCAAAACAACAACCAATCAATCAAACATCGACACACCCCAAAGACCAAAACCCGGACCCACCATGGACCAACCCAGACCGGTCTGAACCGGCCTGGACCGGCTGGTTTGGTCCGGTTTGGGCTGTTTTTCCAGCCAATAATTCGGCCCCCACCACAACTCACACCATATTATTTCTAACATGTTTTAATTAATCAACAACCATTTTTAACATCCAATTTAACCATCCAACATGCAACAATCATCATCATGAAGAAATCATACAAATATAACAAAAACACCAACATATTCATAAATTCCTACAACATAATAAAATCAACCACTTATCATGTTACTAACTAAAATCATAAAACCATAATCAGATGAACAAAAACTAAAGATGAACCAAAAACTAAAGTAAACCAAAGCTACTAAGGTATGTAACATCTATTCGTCGAGTAACTCGGAATCGTTACCTTAGCTAGCTAAAATCAAGTAGCACAAAAATAATAAGAACTAAGAACTAAGAAACCCGTCTTCTAGTCTTCTCCTAAGATATACGAGTAACCAAACTCGTCTTCATAATCTTCCCCTATAAGAAATGACAAGAAAACATTATTAGAACTTAAAATATGATTTTCCATAATTAAAGTCTTGAAAATGATTTTGACGGAATTGAAATAAAACCGTACGGGAAGATGAGGAGCGAAGAGGAGAGCCTAGAAATATAAATTAGGATGGATTTAATTAAGAAACGAAGATTTTATGAAGGTTTTGATCAAGAACGATGAAGAACAAATGATGAACGACGAAGAACACGAAGAACGATCAAATAAAGTGATGTTTTGATCTTAATTTGATTTGTTGTAAAATGAAAAGTGGTTTGTGAGTAAAGTGGAGTGTGTGAGCCGTGAGTTTATAGAGCAAAATAGTGAGTTGGGTTTGAAATTGTTGTTATGGAATCGACCCGGTATAATAATTATATTACCGTAATTAATTAGATATTAAGTTAATTGAAGTAAATATCAAGATATTATGTTATTGTAATGAAAAGAAATAAAATATCAAGGCTAAGAGAGGAAGAAAAACCGTGTGGTATGGGTGATATCGGGTCAGTTTTGTAAACGCTTTGCGTAATTTTCGTTAACTGATCGATAAAGTAAATAAATATCTAGATATTATTATTAGTTTAATCAAAAGAATTAAAATATCTAATGTGAGTGGAACACGATGACACGCGCGTGCTGTCTGGCACTCATGCCAAGTCGAGTTCGATTTTGTTCGCGCTTACGATGAGTCCGGGAATAGTTAAATGACGTTTGGTTAAAAACCGTAAACGTTATTCTTTAAATTCGAATAAATTCAAAATAATTATATTAAATTATGATAAATCTTAATAAATCTAAATAAAAATAAATCAAAAATATTATTTTTTTAAATAAAATTTCGGTCCTCAAACTTATGAGGCGAGTCGGGAAAAGGTCAACGGAAGTCAAAGTTGACTGAAAAGTCGAGAAAAGTCGAAGATGACTTAAAAGTCAAGAAAAGTTTAGGACGACTTAAAAGTCAAGAAAAAAGTCAATGACGACTT
>JAIUZE010071215.1:0-79249 GCA_022085475.1 Heliosperma pusillum | reverse complement strand
TTTTGGTAATGAGACAGGGAATGGGTTAGCTGTTGTCGCTATGTCTGATCAGTCTAGGACTAGGATGTTTTCCTACCTTGTGGTATAGACTCGAGTTACAGAAGTCGACTATTGACTGTACTAAGAACTTATGCCTGTTTCTAGACGTATTGGTCTTTCATGTTTGTATGATTCTATGAATCTTAGAAGGTGAGATGCAAGCCGGCTAAGGTTAATAGAGTTTGGATTACCGGTTGTTAACTGATTCACATGATTACGTGTTGATTAGGGTTTGAGTGTATCACGGCCATGTTTCTGAGAGGAACCTCTGAGCTAACATACCAGCTTCCCTACCTCGAGTTATAGTTTATTATCGGTTTCACATGATAGCTTTCACATGCTAGGTTATTTGTTAGTTATCTGTTTCATAACATGAAAAGCATATCATATATGTTTAAGTTTTGTATTTTCCATATACATTGCTTTTATGTTATTCATGTTTCATTAAACTCGACATTTCGTGGCTGGGAGAACTCGGAGTTACTCCCCACTGACTGTGGCTTCCGTGTTTAGATTTAATGCGGTTGGCAGGTTTGTGATGCATACATTGGGTACATTGACGAGCTAGCGAGCGAAGTATTTACCTTGGACCTATATTCGGTTCTTAGGATTGTATATTATTATACACTCTTTTATTTCTGTATTTATACGGGAGATATGTCTCCCGTTTCAGATACTTTTTATGTATAATATTATTTCTTTTTGTTATGAACCTTTTTATTTATGACACCTTCGTTATGTATTATCATCTTTTATTTAGTTAAATTATTTTTTTCTTTCCGCAAATTTGAGGGTGTCACAGTTGGTATCAAAGCTATTTTGCTCCCGACGCACGTTTGTGTACCCTTGTATAAATAACTTGACCTTAATAAAATAATAAACTTGTGAGATAGAATGGTAGGATGGGTAGATTAGGATTTATGTTGTAGTCTCTTTGTGCTTGCTAAATGATAAGTACTAATCTGTGTTTTTCTTTTGCAAGATGCCTCCGAGAATTGACAACACGATCTTAGCAGCTCTTACCGTTATTATCCAAAACCAGCAAAATCAGCAAAATCAGCAAGCAAATCCTATTCCTAATCCTATTCCCGACCGTGAGAGACACGGAAGTTGTTCATGGGTTGCTTCACAACTATCTAGGAGCCAAGCAAAAACCTATGGTGGTGAGGTAGATCCCATTCAGCTTTCGGGGTGGTTACGTGAAATGGATAAGAACTTTTCTCTTTACGATGTTCTTGAGGCGGATAAAGTCCGTCTTGCTTCCCACTTCTTAGTGAAGGAAGCTGATCAGTGGTGGACTCTTTCTGGTCCTACTGCTAAGTTGGAGCCTGATTTCGGGTGGACTCGATTCCGTGAACTATTGGAGGCGAAGTTCTACCCGGATGAGTTGAGGCAGCAGAAGCTGAAGGAGTTCATGGACTTTAAACAGGGAGTTCTTTCTGTTCAGGAGTTCACAACCAAGTTCAATGAGTTGGCTCATTATGCCACTCGACTTATTTCGAGGGAGGAAGATAAGGCTTTCTTTTACTTGGGGAAGCTTTCTCCCCAGGTGAAGGGAAAGATTAGTAGGGGTTCTACTTCTTTTGTCTCGATTTACAATGATGCCCTATGGGCAGAGAGTTCTATTCGGGAGATTGCCGAAGAGGCCCGTACTTCGTTTGTAGCTCCTAATGCCTTTGGCAAGAGACCTCTATATCCTACTTCCCGACCTTCCTTTTCTCCTTCTTTCTCAAACAAGAGGAGGAACTTTCAGAGTGGACAGGCAAATCAGAGAAACCGTCCATTTTTCCCGAGCAACAACAACGATCTTAAGGGTCGTATCTGCTTTCGGTGCAAGATGCCTATGCATCCTGGTGTTGGCTGTTTCAACAAGCCACTTGTATGCTTTAACTGTCAGAAGCCGGGACACAGGTATAATGAGTGTCCTGATAAGAAGAAGACGGTTTCTACACCGGTTATTTCTGGGAGACCTAAGGGTCGGATTTTTATCATGAGCAGAGCTGAGGCTGATGCTCAACCTGACATTGTGACGGGTATGTTTTCCATTTATGAAATACCGTGTTTAATTTTATTTGACACGGGAGCTTCTTTATCTTTTATTTCAATGAGATTATCCGATAAAATGCCTATCAAAGCTTCAATTGGAGAAACTACTCCTATATCTTTACCGTCCGGAGATGTATTTTCATGTTCTTATCTTCATTCAGACATTCCAATATCCATAAATGGATCTATTTTTCCGGCTAATCTTCTTCGGTTCCTTCTTGAAGAGTTTGATATCATTTTGGGTATGGATTGGTTATCTACTTATCATGCTCGATTTGAATGCCGTGACCAGAAGATTATTCTTAAAAGTCCTTTGGGTACTCGTGTTTCTTATCAAGGAGTTAGAAAACAAACAAGTGTGAAGTTAATCTCAGCGATGAAAATGTTGAATGTTTTGAAGAAGGGTCATCAAGCATTTCTATGTGTAGTGACTACTTCTGATTCTTCTCTTCCTTCTTTGAAGGATGTTCCTATTGTTCGAGAATTTCCGGATGTATTTCCCGATGAATTACCCGGGATTCCTCCTGAAAGAGATGTTGAATTTTCCATCGATCTAGTTCCTGGAACTTGACCTATTGCTAAAGCTCCTTATCGTATGGCGCCTTCCGAGTTGAAAGAGTTGAGAATTCAACTGGATGACTTGATTGAGAAAGGCTTCATTAGGCCTAGTGCTTCTCCTTGGGGTGCGCCTGTACTATTTGTCAAAAAGAAAGACGGTTCTATGCGAATGTGCATTGATTATCGTGAGTTGAACCGGGTCACCATCAAAAACAAATATCCTCTTCCACGTATTAATGACCTCTTTGACCAGTTACGTGGTGCTTCTACTTTCTCAAAGATTGATCTTAGATCGGGTTATCATCAAATTCCCGTTCGGGAAGCAGATATGCCCAAGACTGCTTTTAGCTCGCGGTATGGTCATTTCGAATTCAATGTGATGCCATTCGGTTTGACTAACGCTCCAGCAATATTCATGGATCAGATGAATCGTACTTTCCGGGAGTACCTCGATAAATGTGTGGTGGTATTTATTGATGAAATTTTGATCTTTTCGAAATCTAAGGAAGAACATGCCGATCACCTTCGAACCATTTTGGGTGTTCTTCGACGCCAAAAGTGGTATGCTAAGTTCTCCAAATGTGAATTCTGGTTGCCCGAGGTATCTTTCCTTGGTCATGTCATTTCAAAAGACGGTGTTATGGTCAATCCAGCTAAAATTGAGGCCGTGGTAGAATGGAAGAGTCCGAAAAATGTGTCCGAGATTCGGAGTTTCCTTGGTTTAGCGGGTTATTATCGTCGGTTTGTGAAAGATTTCTCTAAATTAGCAAGACCGATGACTCAATTGCTAAAGAAGGAAGCAAAGTATATCTGGACCGATGAATGTGAAATTGCCTTCTTGGAATTAAAGAAGAGATTGACTACCGCACCGGTTTTAACTTTACCAGATGATGAAGCTGATTATGATGTATATTGTGATGCTTCCAAGCATGGTTTGGGATGTGTCTTGATGCAGAATAGAAAAGTCATTGCTTATGCTTCTCGACAACTCAGGGTTCATGAAGTGAACTACCCGACTCATGATCTTGAGTTAGCAGCTGTGGTACATGCTTGAAAACTTGGAGACATTATCTTATTGGAGTTCATTGCCGAATCTACACCGATCATAAGAGCTTGAGGTGCATTTTTACTCAGAAGGAGTTGAACATGAGGCAGAGAAGATGGTTAGAGTTGGTGAATGATTATGATGCTGAGTTGATTTATCACGAGGGAAAAGCAAATGGGGTGGCAGATGCTTTGAGTAGAAAGACTAGTCATTCATTAAATGCTCTTGGTACTTTACCCGATGAACTAGTAACCGAATTTCAGAAGCTGGAGATACAGTTTGTTGGGAAAGGGTTTGATTATCTTGGTGCTTTGACGGCGGAACCTGATTTTTAGCGAGAGATTCGTACCTGTTTACCGGAGGATGCTACTTTTATCGCCATTCGAGCAAAAATATCACTTGGGCAAGCAAAGGATTGTGTGGTGGATAATGATGGCTACCTTCGTTACCATGGTCGAATGTATGTTCCGAGAAGTGCCGAGTTGAGGAAGAGAATACTTGATGAAGATCACCTTTCTCCTTATTCTATTCATCCTTGTGGTGACAAAATGTATAAAGCTTTTAGACCAACAGTTTTTGGTGGCCTAGGAGGAATTGAAGTAAGAGTATGTTAGTACAATGTCTTACTTTTCACGAAGGTGAAGATTGAACATCAAAGACCCGTAGTTTGCTGCAAACCTTTGGAAATTCCTCTGTGGAAATGGGAGTCTATTTCGATGGACTTCGTGATTTCTTTACCTAGAACTTCTAGTGGAAAGAATGCCATCTGGGTTATTGTAGACCGTCTAACCAAGTGTGCCAGATTCGTGCCTATCAAAGAAACTTGGAAGATAGATGTCTTAGCTCGTAGCTATGTGGATGAAATAGTGCGCTACCATGGAGTTCCTAAAGATATAGTTTCAGATCGTGATCCGAGATTCAGTTCCTGATTCTGGACAGCTTTGCAAGAAGCCATGGGTAGTTAATTGTTGATGAGCACAGCGTTTCATGCCGCTACTGATGGACAAACTGAGAGGACGATCCAAACCTTGGAAGATCTTCTCCGAGCTTGTGCCTTAGACTTTCATGATTCTTGGGAGAAGTGTTTGCCTTTGGTGGAATTTTCTTATAACAACAGTTATCATGCTTCTATCAAGATGTCACCATATGAGGCTTTATAGGGTAGGAAGTGCCGTAGTCCGGTTTGTTGGGATCAAGTTCAGGATGATCATATGTTGAGTCCCGACATAGTTACTGAAACGATTGATCAAGTTCAAGTCATTCGAGAGCGAATGAAGGCCGCTCAAGATAGACAGAAATCTTATGCCGATGTTCGTCGTCGACCACTTGAGTTTGATGTTGATGATCAGGTATTCCTTAAAGTGTCACCAATGAAGGGAGTGAAACGGTTTGGAGTGAAAGGAAAGTTGAGTCCTAAATATATTGGACCGTTTCGTGTGCTTAAAAGAGTTGGTCCTGTTGCTTATCGTCTGGAATTACCTCCGAACTTGAGTAAAGTTCATGATGTGTTCCATGTTTCGCAATTGAAGAAGCATATCAGTGATCCGAGTCATATTATTCAAGAAGAAGTGTTGGACTTGGAACCTAATTTGGATTTGGAAGAAAGGCCGATTCGTATACTTGAAAGGGCTAACAAACAACTCCGAAACAAGGTGGTACCCTTAGTTCGTATCCGTTGGCGTTGTGGAAACGTCGAATCAGAAACTTGGGAACCCGAAGCTAAAATGTTAGCTAAATATCCCGAGCTCTTTGCTTGAGGTAAATCTCTTTCTTCCTTTCCTATTTCTATTCGATTTATTTTTCGAATATTCCGTTCCTTCTATCAAATATCACTTCTTATAGATAGATTACTATAAGCTTTAGTTAGCAATTTTAGGAATAGATAATAGAGTTATTATCCTTACTATGAAATTTTTGAATTAAAAGCTTTTTGAAAATATTTTTTTATGATTTCAAGTAGTTTTACCGTCAAGGAGTGTTGAGACTCGTTATTGGAGACGTTCGATAACTAGTTTTCTCATTTATTGATGCGAAAATGTATCTTTTAAAGTCTTTGATTTGGGACGTTGGTGTTCGTAACAGCTGACGAGAACCTTCCGCCCCAGTGATAAGACCTTGTAATTTTATTACGAATATATTTTTAACAATTTTGAAATAGACCTACATATATGTTACGTCCTTCTTCTAAGTTTCGAGGGCGAAACTTTTTAAAAGGAGGGGTGATTGTAACAACCCGAAAAGTGCCCAATTTTTCTAGTAAAAATATTTACTAACACTTTTCAGTAGAACTTAAGTTTTTAAAATAGGAATTTTTGTCCGAGTCGATTTTGAAATTCGCGTTCGTATTTGGAAATTTCTGAGGGTTTCATGAAAAGACCGTTTTTAGTCATCTTTGACTTTCTGACTTTTTAAGTCGCTCTTTGACTTTCTTGACTGTTGACAGTAGTTATTGACCTTTCTTGACTTTTAAGGTCGTCCTGAAACTTTTCTCACTTTTAAGTCCCTTGAATTTTCTCGACTTTTAAGTCGACTTTGATTTCCGTTGACTTTTCCCGACTCGCCTTGTAAGTTTGAAGACCGAAATTTTATTTAAAAAAATAATATTTTTAATTTATTTTTATTAAGATTTATTATGATTTGTCATAATTTAATATAATTATTTTGAATTTATTCGGAATTTAAAGAATAACGTTTACGGTTTTAACCGAACATCATTTAACTATTCCCGACTCATCGCAAATCCCGAAACAAAATCGAAACTCGACTTTGGCATGAGTCACCCGCCTATGTCATCGTTTTCCACTCACAATTAGATATTTTAATTATTTTGATTAAACTAATCAAAATATCTAGATATTTATTAACTTTATCGATCAGTTAACGAAAATTACGCAAATCGTTTACGAAACTGACCCGACAATCACAAACCCACACGGCACACTCACCCTCTCTTAAGCCTTGATATTTTCATTTCTTTTGATTAATATAACATAATATCTAGATATTTAGTATAATTAACTTTATCGTTAATTATAATTAATCG
This sequence comes from Heliosperma pusillum, assembly GCA_022085475.1. NCBI lineage: Eukaryota > Viridiplantae > Streptophyta > Magnoliopsida > Caryophyllales > Caryophyllaceae > Heliosperma > Heliosperma pusillum. The sequence continues at coordinate 72,518 of JAIUZE010071215.1, read as the reverse complement.
ATTACCGTAAAATAATTAATAAACCTGAGTCAATTACGTAACAACAATTTCAAAACCCGACATACCTTTTTGCCTATAATTACACGGCACACACCACCCTTCACTACTCACTAACAACTTTTCATTTTTCAACAAATCAAATAAAGATCAAAATATCACTTTCTTTAATCGTTCTTCGTGTTCTTCATCGTTCATCATTTGTTCTTCATCGTTCTTGAGCAAAATCCTCATAAAATCTTCATTTCTTAATTAAATCCGTCCTAACTTATAATTCTAGAATCTCCTCTTCGCTCTCCATCTTCTAGTACGGTTTATTTTAAATTCCGTCAAAATCGTTGTCAACATTTAATTATGGAAAAATCAAGTTTAAGTACTAATGATGTTTTTCTTGTCTTTTCTTATAGGGGAAGATTTTGAAGACGAGTTTGGAGACTCGTATATTTTAGGTGAAGACTAGTAGGAGGGTTTCTTATTATATACTTCTTATTATTTTGGTGCTAAGTGGTTTTGCTAGCTAAGGTAACAATTCCGATTTACTCGACGAAATAATGTCACATAGCTTTTAGTTTTTGTTCATGTTAGGGTTATTTATGATTTTAGTTAGTAACATAGCCTTTAGTTTTGTTTCTTTTGATTTTGGTTCATCTTTGTTTTTGGTTCATGTTTTTATGATTTGTGGATTTTTAGTAGTAATATGATAAGGAGTTGTTTTATCATGTTGTATGAATTTTGATGATTTTTATTAAGTTATGATTTTTATGTTGTCTAGGAAATTTTTAATATGTTTAGTATTCTTGATGAATTTTGATGATTATTCATAATAATGATTTTTGTATGATGATGGTTAGATTTGTTGTTAAAATAGTTGTTTGATGATTAAAACATGTTGGAAATATTTTGGTAGATGTTGTTGTTGGGAACCGTGTAGGGTGGCAGCCAAACCGGACCAAACCAGACCGGTCCAGGCCGGTCCAGACCCGGTCTGGGTTGGTCCATGGTGGGTCCGGGTTTTGGTCTTTGGGTTGTGTCGATGTTGGATTGTTATGTTGTTGTTTTGACGGGTTTTAAATATGTTAAGCATGCGGGAAAATATTAGAAATCGGTTTTAGAAAGTTTAATCAAAACAGCCCATTTTTGTCAAAACAGGCCGTGGGGCCCATCCAAGCCCATGTGGGGTCCGGCCCAACTCAGCCCGTGGGTCCCACTTTGGGACTTGTGACGGTGTTTGAGTTATCGTCATTTTTATCGTGTTTTGTAATATTTAGCAAGTGGGAAATATTAATAAGTAAAATATTTAATTAAAAAGGTTTTTCATAAAATTATTATTTCTCACATGTTAGAAATTATAAGACGAGATCGTAGTTTATTTTGATATCCTTTAAGTCAAGCGGGGGTTTACGTAAGATTTAATAATTCACATGTTAGAAGCTTTATTAAAATAACATGTAATGAATATGTTGATTTTATGTCTATGTGATAAAGACTCTGTTTCTAGCCGGTTTGATCCAACGGGTTTGGTCAAACTAAGATCTAGTCAGCCCGATTTGACTGATGACCCGTCGCGGGACTCGGGTCGGGGATTTGTCTTCAAGTACGGTTGTATTTAATTAATGAATTAGCCTTAGTAGATATGAGGCGATATGATATTTGATTATTATTTATATGCAATTAGTCACATGATAGGATGTTTTTCCCGTGACTGTTTTATTATATGGTTGGTGTCGTGTTGACTAAGTAACCATAGAGAATTATGAGTATATGGCGTCTTGACCATGCTAATTCTAAATGAGTAGCTTGGACCACGACATTGATAGGCCGTACTATCTTTAACGAGCATACGGAGTTTGTCGCTTGATAGCGTTTGTGTCTCGGCTTGGTGGGGTTATATCCAAGTCGGGGCATGGCTGCCTGATCCGTTTTGGGACTGGAGTCAGCTTAAGTACTAGCCATCTCTGCTTAGGGGGTCGCCTAGTAGAGGTTCTCATAGACGGGTATGTCATGGGACGGGGAACGGAATAGCTGTTGTCGCTAGGTCTGATCAGTCTAGGACTAGGATGTTTTCCCCTGTGGTGGCTCGGGTTACAGAAGTGATATTCGCGGGCTACAAGAACTTATTTATGCCTGTTTGTAGAGTATTGGTCTTTCATATGTTTGTATGATTCTATGAGTTTAGAAGGAGAGAGCAAACCGGCTAGGATTGATAGAGTTTGGATTATCGATGGTTTAACTGATTCACATGATTACGTGTTGCTTAGGGTTTGAGTGTATCATGGCCATGTTTCTGAGAGGAACCTCTGAGCTAGCATACCAGCTTCCCTACCTCGAGTTATAGTTTATTATCGGTTTCACATGATAGCTTTCACATGCTAGGTTATTTGTTAGTTATGTGTTTCATAACATGAAAAGCATATCATATATGTTAAAGTTTTGTATTTTCTATATACATTGCTTTTATGTTATTCATGTTTCATTAAACTCGACATTTCGTGGCTGGGAGAACTCGGAGTTACTCCCACTGACTGTGGCTTCCGTGTTTATATTTAATGCGGTCGAACAGGTGGTGAATGCATATTTGGGGTACATGGACGAGCTAGCGAGCGAAGTATTACCTCGGACCTATATTTGGTTCTTAGTTTGTATATTATTATATACTCTTTTTATTTCCGTATTTATACGGGAGATATGTCTCCCGTCTGGTAGATTTCTTTTGTAGAATATTATTTCCGTTTTGTAATGACCTTTTTTATTTTATGACACCTTCGTTATGTATTATCATATTTCTTTTATGTATTTAAATTATTTTTTTTCTTTCCGCAAATTTGAGGGTGTCACAGTAGGGATAAATGAACATGATACAAGGAACATTAGGAAGCGTCATTAAAGACTACGATAAGATGAAAAAGGCGAAGGCGAAAAAGGAAAACGAGGCTGAGGAAGAGACAAAGCAGATAGTAGAGTTATGAAGATATCTGAGTAAGAAAGAAAGTACGAGCTTGTAATTTCTTAAAGATCAATCTTGACAAAAACATTCAAGAATGGAAATGAAAAGGAATGATGGCACGAGTAAGGGTTGAAGATTTAATCCACAAAGTTTCTCCTTTCAGACATAGGGTGATAGTAAAGTAACTCATCCCAAACAAAGGTCTCTTACAAGGGACCATCGTACCACGTACAATCATCAAAGTAAGGTACACCTAGATTTGATAAATCGACTACAACCCAATTCATCCACCCTTTCATATAACACAGATTCCCAAATGTGGAATTGCAACTCAAGCATAGTAACATTCTCTCAACTCCATAATTTGACACATTCCCAAAGGTTTCAAAAACCGAAGAACCAATAAGGAATTCTCCATACTAATCTCTTTTCAACTCCTAAGGCCACAAAGTAGCACACCGAACAAAACGTCATTATCAACATCATATAGCCCACGAGTTCATTATTAACAAAGTACAACATCAAGCCAAACATCATCATTAACATCCCAAGGTATTTCCATCTTAACTCACATCATAATCCTCAAGTAATATGGTTCAATTTACCGAAACCTTACTACTTCAAACGAGTCTCCAATACCATAAGATAAGATCATATCTTTAAATCCAAGAACTATTGCCAAAAGCTTTTCCACCAAGCCTATACTCACAAACACACAATAGGAAACCACAAGACGTCACTTAGTCTCAAAAGCATTTTACACCTCAAGGTATCATCCAAATATTCTCACTTAGAACAACTAGCTCCAATTTAGATATGATCCTCAAGACACTCAAATATTACTAAACTCCTAAGCTCAAAAGATTAAGTCACTAATGGGTTAAGAAGTCCTAGCCAACTCATTCAACCTCACCATCAAATACCATGAACTATCTACACATTAGTCATGGCAAGCATCAAGCATTAAAATCATCAAACTTATCTTACTACCCTTCCTTAGAGTTACAACCAATCATCAATATAGGGTGAATTTAGATCTACACCATTTTCCTCAAATCACAAATTCATTCTAACAAATACTAATATTCCACAAAATTCAAAGTTCTTCCGACCAAGTATAATATACCACAAACAAATGGGTATGACATCCATAAAAATGTTACAAGAGGAAGGTAAGGATACCAATGGTAAGATGGAGGAAACTATCAAGAGTAACTTCCAAGGGGAAAAGAAGTTAGATGATAAAGAAGCATTTAGATAGAAGGAAAAGAGCATGATACAAACATTAAGGACGAGAGAAATCATCGATGAGGAAGAAATACACTTCAATTAGGCTTGTCAATCTTCAAATCTTCGGTAGAGGATACTTCTTCTAGGTAACACAATGATCCACCTTAAAACGGTAGATACAAACAAACATAACATCACTCAACACAATCAACAAACAAGTTAGAACCTAACAAACATCAAGTACACCAAAGACTACCACCTTAGGTCCTTAAGTCTACCCATCTCTCATTTATTATTTCAAGGTCAAGTAGTTTAAGTTTAGGGTTCACGTGTGTGCGTCGGGCACTAGTACAGAAATGGCTTTTGGCTACGGTTAAAAAAGACTTTTGGCTACGGTTCCTCAACCGTAGTAAATCGAGGCGTTGCCTTAGATCAAGTACTTTTGGCTACGGTTAAAAACCGTAGCCAAAAGTTGACTTTTGGCTACGGTTATGTCTGACAACCGTAGCCTAAAGTGGCATTTGGCTATGGTTATTAAAATACGACCGTAGCCATAAGTTATTTTATGGCTACGGTTCTCTTTTAACAGCCGTAGTCGTTTCTCATTAAAAAAAAAAATCATTTCTTATTATATTTTTACTGGTGAATATATATTAAAGAACTTTATTAAGATAATAAATAATTACAAAACCAAAGTTTAATATTAAATTGCCTTTACAAACCAGCACTACTATTCAAAGCTAAACAAATATTGAATGAATTGGGTAACTGGGCTTTCCCCCCTTTTCAACATCCCGAGGGAGCTTCTTGAAAAACTCAACAGTAAGGTAACCACACTCCATATCAACAAGCTGCAAATTTGCTTTATACTTCCGTCTCACTTTCTCCTTAAGGACTTGGTTGCGACATTAGAAACTTCAACACGAATAGTAGGATATTGTCTTAATTCCTGCGCTGATAAGAGAATTTGTCAATATATAGGTGACAAATTGTAAGTTAACATTGCTTAATTTTTTTTCTAAATAAACTTCAAGGGGAAATGGTTCAAGCATATGATGAAAGAACCCGTAGGGTTGAAACAGAATCAACAATTTTCAGTGATAAAATAACGAAAAGATAAGGTTCATGAACAAAGAGTGTATGTGTATCCCTAATCATTATCTCACTAGACACAAATGAAAAGAGAAGAAGTACCAAGATAATCGTGTATTCGTAAGGAACCGATATCCCGTCCTTTAAACAATAATAAAAGAGCTCCTGGTTCAGAATGCAAAAGATAAGGTTGAAACAATGTAACAAATGCAACACACTACTACTGCTTGACCATCTTATAGAGGAAAAGCCAAAAACAATATATAATAGCACCAACAACAACTAAGACATTAAGTAGACTATACCTGAAAAGATGACTCCGAAGGAATACAAAGTTCTAATGGCACCATACAAGCAACACTTTCCCTAAGGTTGAAGACAAAGACAAAGACCATTTGAAGACATAAGATCAATACATGTGACAATACTATTATTATCTCTTCGAATGTAGCATACAGGTAAATTTCATTCCTAAAAGAGCTTAATTGCAACCTAAATGATGGATTCCCAATACAGTTTAAGATTTATATTACTAGCCTTACAAGTTCAACTTAGTTATAAGTTAAAACTTACAAGTTGGATTGTGTCAATAATCCCTGCCAATGAGTTTTATTAATTAGCCTTGCACACATTTATATTAGGGCAAGATCCCTACATTTACATTAATACTAGCCCTGCATAAATTAAATATACGGTTTGAACTTTGAAGACATAAATGACAACTTGGGTTATTCTACTATCGACTGTCAATACTAAACCTTCATAAATTCAATACAAGGGGTGAAGACACAAATTGTGACACGCGTTTATTCTACTTCGACTATCAATACTAGCTTTTCAATATAGAGTGAAGAGACACATTACGACATTGGTTTATTCTACTTTCGACTAAATTAATTGACCATCGTTCTCAACCACTGAGATCAATCCCAACTTTGTATTTGCATAAAAATAAACCTAGAGAACACATAATATAATGCAGGACATGCGCACAAGTTGCAAATGTTGACTCAAGAAAGCTTAATCCTAATCCTAGGCCAAAGTTAGCCTCTCATTATCAATCAATAATATGAAAATATCCAGCACAATTGAAATAATGAACCCAAATTATTCTCAAGTCATGCAATTAATACCAATTACATCATAAACAATCAAATTGAACTATCATTATTCATCCAGAACTTTAAACTAATTCACTGATCATCAGCCACTTCCCTCATCAAAATCCATAATTTGATAAAAAACATTTAACGAATCATAAATCCCCAAATCTCTGAACTAAAATATTTGTTTATCATAAGCTTACCCTAAATGCCAAAATTATAATCACAATACACAGCGAAAATATTCCAGAGATGAAATATACGCACAATACAGATCGAAATAAGCTTAGCTAAATGAAAAAGAAAACCCTAAATTTGGTATAAAATTAACCGTAAATTAAATTAAGCAAAACTTACACTAATTATGAAATAATTGATTGCCCAGAAAAAATACCAGAATTGATTTCCAAGAATTTATTGAGTATGGCGGTGGTGCAGGTGGCGGCTTGACGTGACGCAGACTAACTCGTGGTGCAGGTGGGGGCGTCGTGAGCGTAAATGTGGTGTAGTTGCGGTGCGGGTGGTGATGGCAATGACCTAGCGTTGTCGGTGGTGATAAGATGCTGGTTGTGATCGAGAGGAGGGATGGAGTTGAGAGAAAAAATCGAGAAGAGGGATTGAGATGAGGGATGCTAATTGTGAATTTGTGAAGATATAATATCAGATTGGGGGGAATAATAAGGGATTCTATGTGTGGCCTTGTTTCATTCTTAATGGCTAGATAGCTAGATTGGCTACGGTCAATAAATGGTCGTTGCCTTAAGTTTTTATAAAATACTTTGGGCTACGGTTTTGAAGGTGAACCGTAGCCTTTTGTATTTTATCTATACTTTTGGCTACGGGTATTCACAACGACCGTTGCCTTTTCTATTAGGCTACGGTTATTTTCAGCGACCGTAGTCTTTTCTAATTGCCTAATGTCATTTTTCTACTAGTGGGGAGCGATAAAGCTCTGATACCAACTGTGACAACCCTCGCGAATGCGGAAATATAAAACATACAAGCATGTGAAGTAAACTGCGGAAATACGGTATTTTAAAAACCTTTATACATGCAAGATAGAAACATACGAGGAGTGTCAAAATATTACAAACTAAAAAAAAATACCACAAGAGACGTAGTCTCTCAAAGTGTTAACAAAAGACAAAGTAATTAGCAACTAGCTAAACAACGTCTAGAGGTGTTTCATCCAGGGACAACGCCCGCTAGCTCACACCCGAACCCAAAATAGCATAAGCAAAAAAGCCATCCATGCAAGCAACCTGTTCATTCATGAAAAACATGAACGCCACAATCAGGGGGGAGTAACTCCGGGTTCTCCCAGCCATATCACATTAAACGTACATAGAAGGAAATACAAAAGTAGAGCATGCATACATATAGATATACATGTGAGATACGATAAGGATAGATAGGCAATCCAATATATAATGATAAGAACATAAGAGTTACAAGTCCGAATCCATCATGTTATGCAAAGACTCGGGGAAGACACTCTTAGGCAACCGAATACGCTCACTAGGGCTTGCATCTCACCGTTAGCGGTATAAGTTTGATAAGATTGAGACTCGACAAACAAACCATGCCAAGTCATGCGATGATCAAAATAAATTCATCATATTATCATCCATTCAAACATACAAATACATTGACAATGCCCAATCATGCAATGACCATGAATAATAAGTCATGAAATCACGCATTCAAGAACGACAACACAAGGACGACATCTCTCACGGTAAATGAAACGCACTAGCACCGTGTACATAGCAAGTATGATTAAAAGGCATCCACGGGATATAACATTTCCCTAAACGCATACACGATGCTACATTTCGTATATGTAGACTAATTTCCTCCTGGTAGCACGACGATATAAATATCCGGTCCTAGTCTAAACTTGGCCAGACTCTCGGAATAAACCATTTTCCGATTCGACATGCGATGACATTTCGCATCAAGATCGGTCAATCAAAGACGTCGAGTACCCCCAAATTCGGTAGATCAATTCACGAAAGAGGCGGAAAAGAGCACAAGCCTCATATCAAGCGGTACGCTACATGCAAATAACACCACCTCGCAAGTACACAACATTTGACGGCCGGGTCGATCAACGCATAGCGTTCAACTCCCAACAACGTCGTCGTATGCCCACTAATACATGCATTTAAGCAGTAGGATACCTCCTCGTTCCGACATTCCAACCTTAAGAACGTGGAGGTAGCCAAGGGAATGAGAGTACAAAGCACAAGACAAAATAGTGCTCAAACCGTATCATTTGTAAAAACTGACACAAAGTGGAACATACCAAAAACCGTCACAAAACATGTGATACAAGCGAATGAAATGTCATATATTCAAAACATTAATAATATAAGTCACTACGTAAAATTATACGATAAACGAACGATCGGAATTATTATAAATGAAAACCGTAAACAAAATTTACAAAGAACAACAGCAGGAGCCAGCCGGTCAGGTGGACCGGCTGTCGGTCTACCGGCTAAGGCCAATAGTCATACGAGAAATCAATATGAAACAACAGTATGTCCCAGCCGGTCAGGTGGACCGGCTGCCGGTCAACCGGCTGGGACCAAAGGGTCATTTGAAAAACAAGGAAGAAAGAGGGGTGTCTCAGCCGGTGGTCTGACCCGCTGCCGGTCGACCGGCTGAGACCCAAGTCATATTTCAAAATCACGTAAAAATGCAATAATATACAGCCAGCGCCCCAGCCGGTGGTCTGACCGGCTGCCGGTCGACCGGTTGGGGTCCATATGCACGAAAATCACCCTTTTCACTAAGGATCCACATTTAACAATTATCGATTATCAACATAAATCATAGATTCTCATATAAATTCTCAACAAACGATATATACCATCATCAATACAATTACTAAACTGACTAATCGTATTCTAAATACGATTTCTAGCATGGATAACATGTAAAACACGTAAATGATATCGAGTAACCCTTCACTGTTACCTTTCTGCGTCTTCACTACTCGTCAAGCTCCTCTTCAATTAGGAAATAGTCTTTGTCGGGATCTTGGAGGTCACCACCTACAAAATAGTTAATAAAAGATGAACTTACTTCACCTTGAAAAAGACGGAAAGTTTGAAAAGCGAGAAAGACGGTAATTTTATTATCAATACGGATAGAGGAATGTAAGAGGGGAAGAATGAAACAAACTTACGCGAATTTCAACAAGAAACGAGCGAGATACGATGATTCAAAGATTGGATCAAAGATGGAAGCAAGGGTTTTGGTTTCTTAGAGAAGAAGTAAAGTTGAATGGTGTTTGTGAGAATGAAAATAGGTTAAGGGAGTATGAGAGAAATATGAGGGAAAAAGTCAAAGAAAGTCAAACTCGCCTTAAGACGGGATTCTCATGGAATCTCGCGGAAATTCCAAATACGAACTCGGAAATTCTAAATTCGACTCGGAATAATAAATTCTTAATTAAAACTTAGATTCACTGAAAAGCATCCGTAAAATATTTTCATTATAAAAATAGGGTACATTTCCGGGTGTTACAGTAACGAGTTCTTAGTGTTCATGTAATTATTTTGTGTCTTCACTTGGGATAAAGTATTTGAACGGTTCCAATTTCCCATAAAAATTGGTATCGACTCCACAAATGCGTATTCTTACGCTTGTCCTCCCAAGCGCGCCCCTCAGTGGTCCCCCCGTGTACCACAGTACTATTTGGGGAGTCCTTCGACGACAAAAGTGGTTTGCTAAGTTTTCCAAGTGTGAGTTTTGGTTGCCTAAAGTGTCTTTTCTTGGGCATGTGATCTCTACAGAGGGTGTTATGGTAGATCCTTCGAAGATTGAAGTCGTTGTTGTGTGGAACAGCCCTAGTGATGTTGGAGAAATCCGAAGTTTCCTTAGTTTAGCCGGTTATTACCGCTGCATTATTAAAGACTTTTCCAACCTTGCCAAGCCAATGCCCCATCTCTTGAAGAAACAAAACCAAATTTGTATGGAGTGAAGCTTGTGAAGCTGTGTTCCAAGAGTTAAAGAAAAGGTTGACTATCGCTCCAGTGTTGACTTTCCCGAAGATGGTGTAGACTTTGCTCAAGTTGGGTTTGGGGTATGTTCTTATGCTAAACGAAAAGGTTATTGCTTATGCTTCGCGACAATTGAGAGTTCACGAGGTGAACTACCTACTCATAACCATGAGCTAGCCACCGTTGTGACAACCCTCGCGATAGCGGAAATAAAACATAACAAGCATGCAATTTATATAGCGGAAAATACGATATATTTGAAACTTTTAACATGCCAAAAGAAAAGTACGAGGAATGTCAAATAATTACAAGCTAAAGTATAATATACTACAAAGAGACGTAGTCTCTCAAAATGTTATCAAATATCAAAGTTGTTTAGCTAAACTAGCTAAGAAACGTCTAGGGGTGAATCGTCTAGGCCAACGCCCGCTAGCTTACACCCGAACCCAAAAAGACAAGCAAAATCCATCCAAGAAACCTGTTCATCCATGAAAACATGAACGCCACAGTCAGTCGGGAGTAACTCCGGGTACTCCCAGCCATATCACAAATAACATACTTAAACGGTAATAGACAAGTAGAAGCATACATATATATATATATATATATATATATATATACCTGTGAATTACGAGAAGTATAAATAAGCATTTCAATATATTAGGATATAGGCGCATGAAGTACAAAACTGTAAGCATCAACTTATAGACAGACTCGGGGAAGACACCCTTAGGCAACTTTATACTCACTAGGGCTTACTTCTCACCGTTAGTGGCATATACTTGATAAGATAGAGACTCGACATATAAACCACGCCAAGTCATCCAACGGTCACAAATAATTAACATATAAACACCCATCCAAACATACGAATATGGTAACATACTCTCTCACGGTAAATGGCACGCACTAGCATCATGTACAATAGCAAGACAAGTCAATGGAAGCCCACGGGATAAGACGTTTCTCGGAACCGTATACGATAAGACGTTTCGTATACTCATGACCTAGACACACATGTTCACGGGATAAGATGTTTCCCGGAATCGTGTACGATAAGACATTTCGTACACACAAGACTCTAATCCTCTCGGTAGGACGACGATAATAATACGGTCCTAGTCTAAACCTGGCTAGACTCTCGGAATAAGACATTTCCCAATTTGACATGTGGTATGACGTTCCACATCCAAGACACGATCATACAAAGACGTCGAGTACCCCAAATTCGGCTAGACCACATGAAAGAGGCGGAAAGAGATCTATAGTCAAAAGTCAAGCTAGTACGCTACATGCAATGACACCACCTCGAAAGGATACAAAATTTGACGGTCGGGTCGATCAACGCATTGTGTTCGCCTCCTAACAACGTCGTCATATCCCCAATAAACAAATGCACAACGGCATCACGGTCACACTTCACCGCTCCGACATTTAAGTCTAACGGTTACAAAGTATGGCCGGGGATTGAGAGTTCAAAGCACTTACAATTAGTGCTCAAATCAAAACATATGTAAAACCGACTCAAAGGGGGACATATCAAAAACCGTCACAAAAAAATGTGATATAAGCAAATGGATTATCATATATTCTAAACATGAATATTTAATGCTATTACGTAAATTTATACGATAAACGAACCGTACAAATTATTATAAATGAAAGTATAAGAAAAGAATAGAAGAAGAAGAAGTCACAGGGAGTGCCAGTCGGTCCTATGGACCGGCCGCCGGCTACCCGGCTGGCACTACATCAACAAACAAAAATCATCAAAAATGCAGCGAGGTCCCAGCCAGTCAAGGGGACCAGCAGCCGGGCACCCGGCTGGGAACAACACAACACCAAAATTCTCCAAAAAGTCAGTCGTGTTCCTAGCCGGTCAGCTGGGACCACATTCACCCGTGAATCAACATACCTCACCAAAAATCATATAGCTACATAAATCATCAACCAACATAAATCCTATAGCTACATATCCAATTCCAACACAATTACTAACATCAAGCTATATTACGTATCTAATAAATGTCACTAGACATTCAGTAAACATCAACTAAAGCATATAAAACACGTATTGATCTCGAGTAACCCTTCACCGTTACCTTTTCGCGTCTTCAATCTTCGTCTAGGTCCTCCTCTACTAGGTAGTAATCCTTGTCGAGGTCTTGAAGGTCTCCACCTACTTTTAGACAAAAAAAGATGAATATATTTCACCTTTGAGAAAGACGGATAAATTGAAAAGTGAGAAAGACGGTAATTTTATTACCGAAAAAAATAGAGGACGATAAGAGGGGAAGATTATGACGAAAATTAGCGGATTTGAGTAAGGAATGAAGGATTAGTGTGGAATTTAAGCTTGATAAAAAAAATGGGGGTTTAGGGTTTTGGTTACTTGAAGAGGAAGAAGGTGAGTGGAAAAGTGAGTCAGGGAGTTAGGGTTATAAAGAGGGTGAGTAGAAAAGCCCAAAATTCGCCTTAAGGCGTAACTCACAAGGAATTTCGAGTAAAGTCCGAATACGAACTCGGATTTGCTAAATTAAACACGGGAAACTAAGTTCTAGACTAAATCTAGAATTACGCTGAAAAGTATCCGTATAATATTTTTAAAATACAAATAGGGTACATTTTCGGGTGTTACAACCGTTGTTCATGCTTTGAAGGTTTGGAGGCATTACCTTATTGGTGTCCATTGCCGTATCTTCACCGATCATAAGAGTTTGAAGTATATTTTCTCCCAAAAGTAGTTGAATATGAGGCAAAGGCAATGGTTGGAGTTGGTGAATGATTATGATTTTAAGTTTCTACCATGAAGAGAAAGCTAATATAGTTGTTGATGCCCTTAGTAGGAAGACGACTAATTCCTTGAGTGCCTTTCTTGTATTTCCCAATGACCTTTGTGCCAAATTTCGAAGATTAAAAATTGAATTTGTAGAGCATGGGTTTGTTTACATAGGTGTTATGGTTGCCGAGCCCGTTCTTCATCGTGAAATCCGAGAGAATCAACTGGATAATGCTACTTACAAATCTATTCAAGTAAAGCTACTTGAAGGTAAAGGTAAAGATTTCAAGATTGAGGACAATGGAGTTCTTCGATCTCGTGGCCGAATGTTTGTTCCCAATGCCCTTGACTTTAGGAAGATAATTCTTGATGAAGCTCATCTATCTCCTTATTCAATTCACCCCGGAGGCGACAAGATATACAAACACTTGAAGTTACAATTTTGGTGGCCAAATTTGAAAGGTGGTGTTGTGTCATATGTGGGAAGGTGTCTCACATGCCAACAAGTGAAGATTAAACACAAAAAACCTAGTGGTTTATTACAACCTTTGGATGTTCCATTATGGAAATGGGAGTCCATCTCCATTGACTTTGTGATGGCGTTGCCTAGAACCGTGGGTAATAAGGTTGCCGTTTGGGTAATTGTCGATAGGTTGACCAAGTGTGCTAGGTTTATTCCTATTAAGGAGACTTGGAACTTGGATCGACTAGCCAAAGCTTATGTTGATGAGATTGTTCGCTACCATGGTGTTCCCAAGGAGATCATTTACGACCGAGATCCGAGGTTTCGTTCGAGATTTTGGAAGGCTCTGCAAGAAGCCTTGGGTAGCAAGTTGTTGATGAGTACTGTTTTCCATGCCGCTACCGATGGCCAAACCGAGAAGACCATTCAAACCATTGAAGACATTTTGAGAACTTGTGCCCTTGACTTTCAAGCTAGTTGGGAGAAGAGCCTACCATTGGTGGAATTCTCTTACAACAATATTTATCATGCATCCATCAAGATGGTGCCCTATGAAGATCTTTATGGAAGAAAGTGTCGTAGTCTATTTGTTGGGACCAATTGAGTGATGTCCGAAGTTTGGGTCCCGACAGCCTTGTAGAGACGATCGACCATGTGAAGATCATTTGTGAGAAAATAAAAGCCGCCCACGATCACCAAAAGTCCTATGCCGATACCCGAAGAAGACCCTTAGAGTTTGATGTTGGTGATAAGGTTTTCTTGAAGATGTCCCCCATGAAGGGTATGAAACGGTTTGGTGTGAAAGGGAAGTTGAGTCCAAAGTATATTGGACCCTTTGAGATTATAAGGAGGATTGGTGTTGTGGCTTACAAATTGGATTTGCCCACGAATTTGAGCAAGGTTCATGATGTTTCTACGTTTCTCAACTTAGGAAGTACATTAGCGACCCGAGCCATATGTTACAAAATGATGTCTCCGAGCTCGAGCCAAGTTTGACTTTCGAGGAAAGACCGATCCGAATTTTGGATAAGAAAGACAAGAAGTTGATGAGAAGCAAAGTGGTGCCCCTAGTGAAAGTTTTATGGAAATGTGGAGTAGTGAAAGAAGAGACTTGAGAGACAGAAGCCTCAATGCAAGCCCAGTACCGGAGCCTATTTGGTGAAGGTATTTTTCTTTAAAGTTTCGAGGACGAAACATTTTAAAAGGTGGGGTGATTTTAGCACCCGCAATTTTAGTAATTAGAATTTAATAATATTTTATTATTAGTAGTTAATAATAATTTTAGTCTTAGATTAGGATTTTAATTATTGGGTTAAATCTGTGGGTTTAACGTCATTTCAGAGCCCATATTTGGGTTCTACTCGAAAATTCAAGAGAGTAAAGTCTCAAATGAAGGTTGGGCCTACTATTTTTTCTTTATCCACCAAAACTAAACCCACTAACTCTTTCCTCTCTCACTTTTCAGCATTCTTTCACCTACATCTTTCTCACCAATTGCCCTAAAGACTCCATTTTCACTCATAAACTCTCATAACTTAAAACCAGCATAACTCCCCCAATACTTAGCAAAATCTTTAGAGACCTTTGACCAACCCTTGACCTTAAGGATCTGACCTTATGAGGCTATCCATAGGATAGCATTGGGAGACCTTGTACTCTTCATGGGGGAATACTCGACCTAGTAGACCGTACTCGGTCGAGTGCTAATAACACTCAACTGAGTGAAACTTACTCGAATGAGTGAAGATTAATCGACCGAGTGTTCCTAGTACTGGGTCGAGTGTACAGGAATCAAACCGCATTAGTTTATATTTTGGATATGAGATGTTATGTGTGTGCATGTACCTGTGTGTATGCGTCAGATGGTGGTTGTGTGCTGGAACGCTAAAGGTAGGGTTTCGGTACTCAGTATTTTTTATGCTAATTGATGTGATGAGATGTTTCTATATGTGATTTCATATATTTATGATGATGGTGATGGAGTTCGGTATTGGAGTTTGGGTTGTTACTTTGGTAACTGTGTTGGTGATCTGCCGGGACACAGTTTCACACCCCGAGTTCGCCTCTCGTAGTTCTCCGTCTACGAGGGGGATGTTTACATTAATGTTACGGGTTGTATCGCTGCGGTAAGATGGAATTTCTACGCCTATGGCTGCGATCTAGGTTGAATTGGTGGGTTTTTCAGATCGAGGATGGTAACCTGAGGCTGCTGAGGTAACTTATGCGGTGGCCCTCTGGTTTCACTTTCGCTATTGCTTGTCTTGTACATTGGCCGGTATATTCGTTACTGACCCCTTTTGTTGTTGAAATTGTGATGATCCATTTGGAGATGAGGAGCAGATGGATTACAGGTCTATATTTGTGATGATGTGGGGATAGCTAGGATGCAACGAGTGGATGCCACGTTACTACTGCTGAGTCTAGAGTTCACCAGACGAGTTTATTCTACTTAGGCATGTTTGTATAACTATATAATAAAGATTAAAGTATTTTTTATGTATGTAAATATGTTTCGTTATTGTCTTATGATGTTCACTCCCTCGGGCAAACGGGATGGTAGCGTTCTTTTTTACTCGCGTAGGTCTTGCAGAAGGCTACATTGTAAATGGGGCTGTTACAAAGTTGTATCAGATCGATGATTTTGGAACCTGAAACCAATGAACCCAACGAAAATAGGTGTGTCAATTAAAATGAACCCGGTGTATATGTGTTAGAGGCCCCTATATTGATTTTGGGTGAGAAGGCGCCCTCCTTCCGAGATCCAGGCTCTAATATGCTTAAGCCAAAACGTTGTTAAAGGCTAAGTGATTAGTAAAGTGTCTATTTGGAATACTTGATGTGAAGCATGTTCGAATCTATGCGTCTTGGTGTGCAATAAAAAAGGGTATGAGTTGTATGGAATTACCTGGACTAACGTGTGTCCGCATCTGTGTACTGTTGATTGTGAAAAACCTGGTCTAATATATGGATATATCATTCAGGAATGCGTGTGTGCAATAAGCATGTGATACGAATATAATGGCATGAACCTTGATTCAATTGTATGGTATTGTTAACTGTATTGTTGTGCTATATATGTGCGTAAATTGCTAAAATTATTAGGTGCGAGAACTTGTGTGGTAGGAATTAGAAAGGTAAGTGACTAACACACGACGAGGTTAGGGATCTTGCCCTGAATTCTAAGCGGTATTGCTGAGTTTTTTGCAGGGACGATAATTGATTTCAACCAAAAATTTTCGTTTTAAATGTTTTGGGTTGACGTGAGCGTACTCAACCGAGTAGGTCTAACTCGACCGAGTGACTAGGACACATAATCGAGTGCCTGATTTGATAGGAATTAAATTCATATCAGACTTAGCTACTCAACCAAGTACCAAGAACACTCGACCGAGTAACCTGTGAAAGTTCATAGACCCTAATTAGACTCCTCTAATTAGTTACTAAATTACTTATTAATTTAGTGTTTAATAATGATCTATGTAACATGCATGCAAATTAAAATGCATAATAAAAAGTAAGAAGAAATTTCCTTACATTGGGAAAATTTCGGTTTTATGGGCACAACAAGAAACACCTTTCTTGTTGTTCTTGGGCTAGAATGAAAAAGATGATCCTCCTTGTAATCTTCAAAGTAGAAGACCTCCTTTAAGAAGCACCCAAGAGAAAACCCAAACTAATCACTTGGTTTTTGACTAGAAACACAAGTGAAAAGATGAACTAATATTAGATTTTATTACTACTCTAGTAATAGGAAAATATTAGTATTTGAGAGGTTTTAGTGAGAAGAGGATTTTAGTGAGATAAGCATTCAAAACAAGAATGAACAAGCAAGCAAAATGAACAACAAAGTTGTCCTTTTAAGGACACAAAGGTCCGGCCAAGACATGCATGAATGGCCCCTTATTTTGCTTAAAATAATCCCATGCAATTACTTTGAGTGTAGTAGTGAATAAGACTAAGATCATGTGTCATAAACATGACATGATCACATATTGTAGTGTAAAACAAGCAACAACAATCATCATGTTGTACACTACAATATTTCGGCATTCACTAGTGTCATGTGGTCCATTTTGATTTTTGATATTTGTCCCACAAATACTTATAATCATATATTTAATTATCTTGTATAATTAAGAGTTAATTTGATCATATAACAATAATATGAGTCAAATTAATAAATAATATACACTTATCTTATAAGTGATATTTTATCATTATATCAATATATAATGGGTCCCACAATGCCTAGTTAGTTTATTTTACAACTCCTTGTAAATATAATTAACTAATCACCTACCTCAAAGTATATGCATAACCTCAACTAATTTAATGAATTAACTATTAATCATTAAATTAAATCTTATTTAATCGTATTAAAATAAGACGTAAAATTTATTCAGTCAATTATCGTATAATTGACTAATAAACTTATCCGGAATGAGTTCGTAACTTAATTTCCAATAATTAACTCTCGTAACTAAAACATATATCAAATATATATATACAAGTACTAATTAATATGTATCGTATACAAATAATTAGATTTCTGTTTGGGTCTCATCCTATAGGTGTGACCGAAAGGGGTCAGTTGATTACCGCCGTCATACGACAATAACGTCTAACTCTAGTCAGCTGACCGTTATCGATTTACGTTAATCAACTGACGTGGAGTATCAAAATACTAGTCATCCCACTAATATTCCAAAATGAGATTTATAATATAAATGCACTATTGTGGAGGACACTTGCTCCAACAATCTCCCACTTGTCCGATACAAGTTGTGCATGTATCACACTATTGCGGAGGACTCCTACTCCCACAATATCTCCCACTTGTCTCGACAAGTTGTGTGCTACCAATTCTCTTGTCACTTTTGCGTCACATCCTCCCACTCATCGCAAGGTGTCTTTCAGGTCGCACTTGCGATTGGAAAAATAAATTGAGTGGTTTTCTCGATCTGGAGAGTAACTGTCTGACCGGAAAATCTACCATAGATCTCTTCCGAGCGTGGCCACGCATTTCCAGTCACTACTCCTCGAGTGGCCCGAAGATGTTAATACCCAACGTGGGTGGACAATTCCTGTTGACCCAACTTACACTGTATAATGCAAATCACCATGACCCAGTAGATGCCCATCGGCCTCCTTTCACGGCACGACCTAGGACAAAAACCAAAGTCAATCGGAAAATACACCGACTCAGGTAAATGGTCGCCAGTCTAAAGAATCGACTCATAGGAATATAATAGAAATCCCCGCCACGACCAGGCTTCAACAATTTTGATAAGGGACTCTATCATGGTCACTGTCCGACAGAGTGTCTCTACAGTCTGTCTATGTAAACGATCAGTCATCCCCATGACCCCATGGTGTTGAACCAACCATCGATCGACTTACAATCTAGTCATTTCGAGACGTCACCTTACGCAAATGACTAGGGACAATTACTAAGTTCATCATGTTCACTTGAATTGAGTTCAACCTTTCTTATAACCAATTCGGATAAAACAAAGTAATAAAATTTAGTCAATACTAAATAAAAGAGCTCATATAAAGCTCGAACAATGAATGCAGTTATCATATATGTAAACATTGATACAATATTCAATTATTACATATCACATAATCTAGAGGAATTCAGGAACTCGTCTTAATCCCATCGAGACGACATGACCGTCATGTTTAGCCTTTGTAAGAGGCTTGGTTAGAGGATCAGCGATGTTATCGTCTGTCCCAACCTTACATATATCTATTTCCTTCCTCTCCACGTAATCTCTAATTACATGGTATTTCCTAAGTACATGTCTAGACTTGTTACTAGACTTGGGCTCCTTTGCTTGAAAGATAGCCCCACTGTTATCACAATACATCGTGATGGGATCTGTGGCAGTAGGGACTACTCCTAGTCCTTCCAAGAACTGCCGAATCCACACAGCTTCCTTTGCAGCCTCTGATGCCGCGAGGTACTCAGCTTCTGTTGTAGAATCCGCAGTCACGCTTTGCTTGAAGCTTTTCCAGCAAACGGCTCCTCCATTCAACATAAAGACATAGCCGGATTGGGATTTTAAATCATCCCTATCAGTTTGGAAACTAGCGTCCGTGTAACCCTTTACACGCAACTCAGTCTCTCCTCCAAACACCAAGAACGAATCTTTAGTCCTTCGTAAGTACTTAAGGATGTTCTTTACGGCTATCCAGTGACTCTCACCTGGATTGGCTTGATAACGACTCGTCATGCTCAAAGCATAGGCGACGTCAGGGCGAGTGCACATCATAGCATACATGATTGACCCAACTGCTGAAGCATAAGGGATCAACTTCATGCGTTCAATCTCCTCGGTGACGGTAGGACTCTGGGATTTACTCAGAGTGATACCATGACCTATTGGAAGAAAGCCTCTCTTAGAGTCTTTCATTTTGAACCGATCAAGAATCTTATCTATATAAGCTTCTTGACTTAATGCTAGTATCCTCTTGGATCTATCTCTATAGATCCGGATACCCAAAATGCGTTGTGCCTCTCCCAAATCCTTCATCTGGAAATGTTTCCCAAGCCACTCCTTGGTAGAAGTAAGCATTGGTATATCATTCCCAATGAGAAGTATGTCATCCACATACAAGATAAGGAAAGTAACTTTGCTCCCACTAAACTTCATGTATAAACATGGTTCCTCGACACTTCGAGTGAATCCATTTTGTTTAATTACATGATCGAAGCGATGATTCCAACTCCTTGATGCTTGCTTAAGACCATACATGGATCTCTTAAGTTTGCATACCTTCTTAGGGTTGGATTTATCCTCAAAACCTTCAGGTTGTGTCATGTACACTTCCTCTTCTAGAATCCCATTCAAGAAGGCGGTTTTGACATCCATTTGCCAAATTTCATAGTTATAAAATGCGGCAACCGCTAAGAGAATCCCAATGGATCGAAGCATAGCGACTGGGGCAAAAGTTTCGTCATAGTGTAAACCATGAACTTGAGTGAAGCCTTTTGCCACCAATCTAGCTTTGTAGATATCATTATGTCCATCTATGCCATTCTTGATCTTGTAGATCCACTTGCACTGAAGAGGTCACACCTTCTCAGGTAAGTCTACCAAGTCCCATACTTGATTTTCGTACATAGAATCCATTTCGGATTGCATGGCCTCAAGCCAATGCGTGGAGTTGGGACTAGAAACGGCCGACTTGTAGGTTGTGGGTTCATCACTTTCACAAAGTAATAAATCACCATCTCCCTCGATACATCCAAGGTAACGATCAGGTTGATAACTAATTCTACCTGACCTTCTAGGGACAATAACCGTTTCAGACGAGGAGGGAACGTTTTCCTCCACTTCATTTTCGGTTTGTGGCTCTCAAACTTCGTCAAGTTCGAATTTTCTCCCACTCTGCCTTTTAGAAACGAAATCGCTTTCTAGAAAGACAGCATCACGAGCCACAAACACTTTGTCCTCATGACGGTTGTAGAAGTAATATCCACGAGTCTCCTTAGGGTATCCTACAAAATAACATTTGTCGGATCTGGGTGCGAGCTTGTCATTAGACTTCGCATGAACAAACGCCTCGCAACCCCAAATTTTCATAAACGACAAATAAGGAACCTTTCCTTTCCATATCTCATATGGAGTTTTATTGGCTGCTTTAGTCGGGCTACGATTTAGTGAAAATATTGCGGTTAAGATGGCAAATCCCCCAAACGAGTCAGGAAGCTCTGTAAGACTCATCATCGACCGAACCATATCTAATAAAGTTCGGTTTCTCCTTTCAGACACACCATTTAATTGTGGTGTTCCAGGAGGAGTCCATTGTGATACTATACCGCAATCTTTTAGGTGTGAATCAAATTTATAATTTAGATATTCACCACCACGATCAGATCGTAGGGTTTTTATCTTCTTATTCAATTGGTTTTCCACTTCATGTTGAAACTCTTTGAACTTTTCAAAAGCTTCACTCTTATGCCTCATTAAGTAGACGTATCCATATCTACTCAAATCGTCGGTAAAAGTAATGAAGTACGTGTAACCACCTCTAGCTTGGAGAGTCATTGGGCCACATACATCGGTATGTATAAGGCCTAATACTTCACTTGCTCGTGTCCCTTTTCCCGTAAAAGGAGCACGAGTCATCTTGCCTAAAAGACAAGATTCGCATTCACCATAAGATTCGTAATCAAATGGTTTGAGAAGTTTCGTTGAAACAAGTCTCCTTATGCGTCGTTCGTTTATATGACCTAAACGACAATGCCAAAGGTATGATTGATTAGGTTCACCTAATTTGAGCTTCTTGCTTTCTACATGATATATTTCATTAACATTATCAAGAACATAGATACCTCCAATAGAGATGGCTTTACCATAAAACACATCATTAAAAGAAAACGAACAACTATTGTTCTTGATTACAAAAGAGAAACCCTCCGCGTCGAGTACGGAAATGGAGATAATGTTCTTTGTCAAGGAGGGTACAAAATAACAATTATTTAAATACAACTCAAGACCACTAGCTAAGGTTAATACATAAGTTCCTACGGAGACGGCGGCAACTCTTGCTCCATTCCCCATTCGTAGGTCCACATCACCCTTGGCTAGTGCTCGCACGTCCTTCAGCCCCTGCAAGTGATTACAAAGGTGAGAACCACATCCAGTATCAAATACACAAGTGGAAGTGCAAGCATAGTTAATATCTATCATATAGAGAGAAGAGAGGATTATACCTGACGGTGTCACACATCCGTCCTTCTTATCCTTCAAATACTTGGGACAATGGCGTTTCCAATGTCCCTTGCCTTTACAATAAAAGCATTCGGCTTCGGCGTGCTTCTTACCCTTAGCCTTGGCATTGCTATTCATAATAGCTTTGCCCTTTCCCTTTCCTTGCTTCTTAATTTGGGCTTTGGCTTTTCCCTTCCCCTTTTGAACCCCTAGCTTTAAGTTCTTCAATCTCATTGAAAGAACATCCTTTTGCTCACTCCCACTTGCTTCCACATCCCTTTCGACTTGGGTAAGGAGAGCATGGAGCTCGTGAAAGCTCTTATCCATGCCATGCATGTTATAGTTTGCCCTAGCTTGGGCAAACTTGGGAGGAAGTGAGTGAGGGATGCGGCCAACCGCTAGCTTCTTAGGAATTTTGACCCCTAGACGATCTAGAGTGTCAACATGTTCCACCATCTTAAGCACATGTGGGCCAACCTTTTGGCCCTTTTCTAGCTTGGCTTCAAAAAGCCGAGTCATAGCATTGTATAGGCGAATCTCGGGTGATTGAGAAAAAGCCAACTTCACCCTAGAGAATATCTCATATGCTCCAAGGGTGATGTATTGTTGCTTAAGGGTTGAGGACATCGACCAAATCAAGACCATCTTGACGTCGTTTGCTACCTTAAGGTATTCCTCATAGGCGGCTTTGGCCGCATTAGTGGCCCTTGGGCCGGGTTCATTGGGTGGTGCCTCGGTCAAGTAGCGCAAAACGTTATCCGATAACGCCGCGCCCTTGATCGTTTGCTCCCACTCGACGAAATTAGTCCCATCGTCTTTTAAGATGCATTTGTCCATAACGGACCTTAGCCATGAGTCTTTTCCTAGTTGAACGGTGTTGTTATTGTTTGCCATTTGCGAATTATGAATAACTACAACAAAATTAGGAAATATTAACATTCATTGTTTTAATCAATTTTACTTGTATAAACAATTTAAACAAGTCACTCATATAATGACCCCTCACGAAATTATATAAGCGATTCCGAGACCCGCATTTTAGACAAAAGAACATGTTATGCAACTTTTATGTAAAGGACGGTAAGTCAACTTTTGACTAATTCTACTCCTAGAACTCTCGGTTGACGGATTTCAACTAAACCCATCTCCTAGTCCCAAGATAACGCTTATCTTGTTGAGTCCAACCCAATTTAGGCGTGTGATCGTATCACCCTACTTACCCGAGGTAAAAAGGTCCACGTTGTGGTTGTCCTAATGCACACGGGATTCATAGGTGCTTCAATTGGTAAGGCTAAATCTCAATTCCTTTTTAAGTTATGTGAGAGGTCTTGCCAATTTTAGTTATTAATTCCCTATAAGTGAACTAAGTCGGGGAATTTTGAATAACGTTGAATTGACAATCGATAAATAAAATGCATGTTGGTGATTTTGGCATGTGCGGAAAAATAAAGCAAGCAATCAAATTAAATCCTAGTATGGCCACCTAGCTAATTTAATTAACTAGATGATTACAAATCGGAAACCAACTCCTTGGTCCCTTGCCTCTTCTTGGAACGCCTTCCAATATGGCACCGTCTTTTGGAAAACCGACTTTGGGAATCACCGTCTTCACAATAAATAATTACAAAAATACAAATGAATACATAGCAAATTCCTATTATACATTTGATCTATAAAATTAAATTATTAATTATTACAAAACGGCGATACGAAATCGCAATAAATTACAACCAAATCGGTATTCCCTTACATTACGGGTAATACCGATTAAACTAATCTAGGCCATACTAGGTACAACTTGCAATAAAATAAATAAATGACATTCATTCATTCAACAACATAAATAAAAAATGCTGTAAAATCATGCCAAAATCACCCTCAACACTTGTCATGTTCATTCTAGCTCGATTTTTTTACGAATTTTATCGATTTTATCTACTAAAAATCAATAATCAACACTTAAATCGTATTTAAGCTCAAACTAATTATCTAAACTGATTTAGAACTCAAAATTAGTCCCCGCTAATTTCACTTGTATTTAATTAGTTTGAATTGATCGCATTTGCTATTTAAAGAGGTTTATTCATAACTTTTATGAATTAAACCCAAAATAAAATTAAAATCATTAAAATTGAAACAAAAATATTTGTACATACTGGAACACTTCCAGGAACCTCAAGAAAAAAAAACATTTGCCCAAAAAATTTGAAATGATTTTATGAACAAATAGCTTTATAATAATCGGTTTTTATCAAATAAAAACCAACTAAAATAGTAAAATGATGAAACAAATTTTCAAATTTTACCAGGATGATATAAATAATATTTTAAAATGTACAAAAAAATTTTGAACTCCAGAAAGTCTCGTTTCAATTTTAAGAACAAAATAACTCCTTTAAATCGATCTTTATCCAATAAAAATCAATAACCATGCAATACATGACGAAATGTCACGAAAATTTACATACAATATGTAAAACATGCATGTGACAACATATTAAAAATTTGAGGCCAGATTCAACATGCAACTATTTTTAGTTAACTTTTAACATAAAACCGCATGCTAACTCGATTATAAAGGCCATAAATCATAATAAATAGCAAAATAATTCGTAAATTCACCAAATTTGACCACAAACATTTTGAGGTCAGTAGGTATACATTCAAATCAGAAAATTTCGTGAAAACCATTTTTAACATAAATTTTCGATTTTTTTACTCAAGTTATCGTATAACCCGATTTTAATGCTTAAAATCAACATGCATGCTACAAGCTAGCTCTGATACCACATGAAAGTTCATAGACCCTAATTAGACTCCTCTAAGTAGTTACTAAATTACTTGTTAATTTAGTGTTTAATAAAGATCTATGTAACATGCATGCAAATTAAAATGCATAATAAAAGGTAAGAAGAAATTTCCTTACATTGGGAAATTTCGGTTTTATGGGCACAACAAGAAACACCTTTCTTGTTGTTCTTGTGCTAGAATGAAAAAGATGATCCTCCTTGTAATCTTCAAAGTAGAAGACCTCCTTTAAGAAGCACCCAAGAGAAAACCCAAACTAATCACTTGGTTTTTGACTAGAAACACAAGTGAAAAGATGAACTAATATTAGATTTTATTACTACTCTAGTAATAGGAAAATATTAGTATTTGAGAGGTTTTAGTGAGAAGAGGATTTTAGTGAGATAAGCATTCAAAACAAGAATGAACAAGCAAGCAAAATGAACAACAAAGTTGTCCTTTTAAGGACACAAAGGTCCGGCCAAGACATGCATGAATGGCCCCTTATTTTGCTTAAAATAATCCCATGCAATTACTTTGAGTGTAGTAGTGAATAAGACTAAGATCATGTGTCATAAACATGACATGATCACATATTGTAGTGTAAAACAAGCAACAACAATCATCATGTTGTACACTACAATATTTCGGCATTCACTAGTGTCATGTGGTCCATTTTGATTTTTGATATTTGTCCCACAAATACTTATAATCATATATTTAATTATCTTGTATAATTAAGAGTTAATTTGATCATATAACAATAATATGAGTCAAATTAATAAATAATATACACTTATCTTATAAGTGATATTTTATCATTATATCAATATATAATGGGTCCCACAATGCCTAGTTAGTTTATTTTACAACTCCTTGTAAATATAATTAACTAATCACCTCTACCTCAAAGTATATGCATAACCTCAAATAATTTAATGAATTAACTATTAATCATTAAATTAAATCTTATTTAATCGTATTAAAATAAGACGTAAAATTTATTCAGTCAATTATCGTATAATTGACTAATAAACTTATTCGGAATGAGTTCGTAACTCAATTTCCAATAATTAACTCTCGTAACTAAACATATATCAAATATATATATAAAGTACTAATTAATATGTATCGTATACAAATAATTAGATTTCTGTTTGGGTCTCATCCTATAGGTGTGACCGAAAGGGGTCAGTTGATTACCGCCGTCATACGACAATAACGTCTAACTCTAGTCAGCTGACCGTTATCGATTTACGTTAATCAACTGACGTGGAGTATCAAAATACTAGTCATCCCACTAATATTCCAAAATGAGATTTATTATATAAATGCACTATTGTGGAGGACACTTGCTCCAACAACCTGTACTCAACCGAGTGCAACCAGTACTCGACCGAGTGCCCCAAATAAACCTGGTTCCGCGTCTTGAAATCCTAAATCCTATATTACTCAATTCCTTGCGTATTTTGACTCCTTCATTACACTCTCAACATAAGAATTTCCTCAAACCCCTCCAAACTCTAGAATTGCTTTCACTACTCCTGGATCTTAGCCTTTACTAGTTTGTGATTCCACCCTCTAATTAATCAAGGTAATTTCGTTTTCATTCCTTTTTAGTAGTAGATTGGTGGAGTTAGTAACCCTAAGTATTGATTATCGATTTTCCCGTCGTATTGTCTAATTGATTAGAAATCCAAAGTAATCCTTGTTCATTGCTGGTTAGAATAGAGTCTTTTTGCAAAATCGCTAGTTGTCCCACTCTATAGGCTAGAGTTTGCAGAGAATCTGAAAACAAATGTGTTAAAACTTGTTTTATGATGATGTAAGACGATTTCCACCTTTCCTAACTTTTGAAAGATTATATTCATTATTTCTGAAAGATAAAAGACCGTCGTAAGTTGAGCAAACGGAATTAAAAATCTGAAATTTCAAACACTCCTAGTTATAACGACTTCGGAAAAACCTTGTGGAATCATAATTTGCAGATGCCTAGAGCCGGACCAGGAACCAAAAAGAGGACACGTTCAACAACCGCAGCAGAGAGAGGCGAAACCAGACAGCCAGTGGTTGTGCCCCAGATACCTGAATATTTAAATGTGCAATTCCGTGATTTTACCCAGCAGAATGACTTTCGTGCTTTATTGGCGTACCCTTTGAGACCGACTAGGTGTGTGGAAAGGGACGTCTTAAGAACCATAGGATTTGAGGAGGACATGAGTCATATATTGAGACCTTGGGTCGGGGTGGTTTGTACCGACTTCGGAAGAAGTCCTACGGGTTTTTGACGTGGGAGTTCTTGAGCTCCTATAAGTAAGAGGTGGATGATAAGACGGTGAGCTTCCGTCTGATGAACACCGAATTTAATTTGACTTTAGACCAATTAGAGGAACACTTAGGCTTATACAAGGCTACTGAGATTAGTGTAGAGACTATAGGTTCGGAGTTGGGGGCTACCACTTACTTTCCATATATCACCGGCCAGAACTTATCCCATGTCAGCTCGTTGTTAATCAACGATGTGCAGCACCCGACCTTGAGACTATTCCTAAGGATGTTAACCTATCTGTTATATGGGAGGAATAATGTGAGAAAGCTCAATTCCAATGAAATATTGTTATTGGTCGCCTACCTCAACCCTAGGAGAGAGGATCAAGTCCTCTATAGTGCCCATGCGATTGTTTGTGCTAGCTTGGCACAAATGACCAACCCGAGACTTAGTCACCGTAACCTTACCTACGGTGCGATAGTGACTCTTCTGGCGCAGAGACTGGCCGACTTTAACTCTAGTGAGGATTTCCCGGCTTTGTTTGAGGGTGTTCCCTTGATTGATTTGGACTACCTTGTTCGCCTTAAGTGGCTGAGGGAGATTGACGGGGGTGACGTTGCCTGGAGAGTGAGGGGAAGGATGTGGGTGACCCTACCAGTCGGGGATGATATACCTGTGACGGACGACTTAGCAAGGGCGGAGCCCAACTCGCCGGCATTACCTCCCCGGACCTACCTCATTCTCGACCATCTCTTGGAGGAGATGCCGGAGCCAGTTGTAACCACCCGTAGGAAGAGAACACCCTTACCCGCCCGTAACCAGACCAGTGAGGGAGGAGGTGGTGGAGCAGCCTTATGCCCACCAGGAGCAGGTCCACTAGCAGCCTTATTATCAGTACCCCCACTATCTTACGGTCCATGACCCACGTATGTACGTTAGGGAGTTGACGGAGGGTTTGTCGAACGCTTTAGTGTTGAGGAACATGTAGGAGTTAGCTTAGACGCAGGGTGTGGGTATTAACTTAGCTCAGCTGGCATGGTGGAGTAGAGTTGGTAGTGACCAAGGGGTGTTCGACTGTTATGGGGTAAAACAAGATGACTGGGGAACCTCTATTAGCCATGGGTATGGTTGTCTCACCAGACCGTGGGGTGCTCAGTTTGGCACTCTGAACCCCGCGGGATATGTAGGCCATGGTACGGTACATGCATCAGGTTACGATGGTGGAGAAGGGACTTTGGGAGCCGCCAACGAGGAGGACATGGATAAAGCGAGAGCAGTGAGCATTGGCTCGAGATTATGATAGTGTACTCTTTTGGTTGTTGTTTGAGAATTGTTAGTGCTAAAGACAATTTATTTGGTAGTGTAATCGGCCATAAGGCCGAGATTATTGTGTGACGATGTTCAGTAGTTGTTTGTGGCTACTGCCACGGTAAGACATGGATCGCACGTGGTTAATCGGTACTTAGTTTAGTATTTTATCTTGTCTTAATTGTATATTTGACAAAAGTTAGGTTGGCGGATAGGCAGTCACATTCGACCAAGTGAAGAGAGGTAGTCAACGGAGTACGTCAAACTAGATCAAGTACACCAGGCACTGGACCGAGTGCGACCAGATCAGAAGCTACTATATTGAGACAGAGTTTTGCACTCGATCGAGTGACGTCTATTCGACTGAGTACTTCGTGCTCCACCGAGTGAGCATCACTCGCCGAGTACGACTTCGGGGATTCGCAAGTTTCAGTTTGTTTGATTGATATTCATTGTTCAGAAAATTTCATAATTTAATTTGCATGCATAAAGATTGATTAATAGTATGAAATTGCAAAATGGGTAGCGATACCTTACGAATTATGTGTAAGAAATTCGACGGGTTTTGCTATTAACACCTTGCCCCTGATAGTGTCTTCTGTGGCTGAATACCATTAGTAAGATTATTAGACAAGAGCTTGGTTTTGCTTTGTAAGCTTGGACTTGTACAATGATAACAAGTTATGTGTGACACCCTCAAATTTGCGGAAAGATAAACAAGTAATTTAAATAAATAAAAGATGAGAATACGTTTCTAATAGGTTCACTTTAGTGAAAATCGGTAAAATTTAAAACCGGAACCTACTATTAAATATATTCATCATAACAAAGGTGTCTTAAAGAAAAAGGTTCATAACTAAAAGGAAATAATATTATACATAAGAAGTATCTAAAACGGGAGACATATCTCCCGTATAAAATACGAAAATAAAAGAGTGTATAATAAAATATACAATCCTAAGAACCGAATATAGGTCCAAGGTAATACTTCACTCGCTAGCTCGTCCATGTACCCAAGTATGCATCACAAACCTGCCAACCGCATTAAATATAAACACGGAAGCCACAGTCAGTGGGGAGTAACTCCGAGTTCTCCCAGCCACGAAATGTCGAGTTTAATAAAACATGAATAACATAAAAGCAATGTATATGGAAAATACAAAACTTAACATATATGATATGCTTTTCATGTTATGAAACAATTAACTAACATATAACCTAGCATATGAAAGCTATCATGTGAATCCGATAATAAACTATAACACGAGGTAGGGAAGATGGTATGCTAGCTCAGAGGTTACCGTTAACATGGCCATGATACACTCAAACCCTAATCAAACATAATATCATGTGAATCAGTTAACAACCGGTAATCCAAACTCTATCAACCTTAGCCGGCTTGCATCTCACCTTCTAAGATTCATAGAATCATCAAACATGAAAGACCAATACTTCTAGAAACAGGCATAAGTTCTTAGCACAGTCAATAGTCGACTTCTGTAACTCGAGGCTATACCACAAGGTAGGAAAACATCCTAGTCCTAGAATGATCAGACCTAGCGACAACAGCTATTCCATTCCCCGTCTCATGACCAAAAGTACACAAGAATCTCTACTAGGCGACCCCCTAAGCAGAGTTGGCTAGTACTTAAGCTGGCTTCATTCCCAAAGTGGAAGCAATTAGGCAGCCATGCCCCGACTTGGATATAAACCCACCAAGCCGTGACACAAAAGCTATTAACCATGAACTATATACTCGTTAAAGATAGTAAGGCCTATCTATGTCATGGTCCAAGATACTCATTTAGAATTAGAATGGTCAAGACGCCATATACTCATAATTCTCTATGGGTACTTAGTCAACACAACATATATCATACAATTACACCGTCACGGGAACAACTTCCTATCATGTGACTAATTGCATATAAATCATATTCAAATATCATATCGCCTCATATCTACTAAGGCTCATTCATTCATTCTTTAAATAAAACTTACTTGAAGACAAATCCCCGACCCGAGTCCCGCGACGGGTCATCAGTCAAAACGGGGCTGACTAGATCTTAGTTTGACCAAACCCGTTTGGTCAAACCGGCTAGAAACGGAGTCTTTACCATTTAGACTTGAACATAAAATCATCATATTCATTTCATGCTATTTTATTCCAACTTCTAACATGTGAATTATTAAATCTTACGAAAACCCGCTTGACTTAAAGGATATAAAATTAAACTACAATCTCGTATTATAATTTCTAACATGTGAGAAATAATAATATTATGAAAACTTTTTAATTAAATAATTTTCTTATTAAAATTTCCCACTTGCTAAATATTACAAAACACGATAAAATAACAATAAACTCAAAAACCGTCACAAGTCCAAAGAGGGACCCACGGGCTGTTTTGGGCCGAGACAAGAACCGGGCCTGGGCTGGACCCACGGGCCTGGTTTGGGCCTGTTTTGGGTCGACATTTCTATAATCGTTTCTTAATATTTCCCGCATGCTTTAACATATTTAAAACCCGTCAAAACAACAACAAAACAATCAAGTATCGACTCAACCCAAAAGCCCACCCACGGACCAACCCAGACCGGACCTGGACCGGGCCTGAACCGGCCTGAAACGGCCTGGTTTGGGTCGGTTTTCCAGCCACCATGCACGGCCACCTTACACGGCCAACATCAACCACCACTCTAAATTATTTCTAACATGTTTTAATTAACAACATCCATTTTTAACAACCAATTCAACCATCATTCATACAAAAATCATGATTATGAACAAATCATCCAATTATGTCAAGAACACTAAACATGTTAAAAATTCATACAACATAATAATAATAACTACTTATCATGTTACTACCTAAAACCGTAAATAACAATAACATAAACAAAAACAAAAGTATGTAACATAAATTCGTCGAGTAACTCGGAATCGTTACCTTAGCTAGCACAAAATCAATTAGACCAAAATAAGAAGTAAAAACCCGTCTACTAATCTTCTTCTAAAATATACGAGTCACCAAACTCGTCTTCAAAATCTTCTCCTATAAGAAATGACAAAAATAACATTATTAGAATTAAAACTTGATTTCAACAATTAAAGTGTTGAAAACGATTTTGTCGGAATTGAAAATAAAACGTACGTGGAGATGGAGAGCGGAGAGGAGATTCTAGAAATATAAGTTAGGACGGATTTGAACAAGTAACGAAGGTTTTGTGACGATTATGCTCAAGAACGATGAAGAACGCTCAAGAACACCAAGAACGATTTTGATTATATTAAAGAAGGTATTAATTAGATATTAAGTTGATTAAATGTAAAAATGAAAAGATAGTTAGTGAGTAATGGGTGGGTGTGCCGTGTAATTATAGAGGAATTAATGAGTCGGGTTTTGAAATTGTTGTTACGGGATTGACTCGGGTTTTATAATTATATTAAGGTAATTGTTTAGATATAATTAGATATTAAGTTAGTTAAATCAAATATCTAGATATTAATTAGATATTATGTTATTGTAATCAAAAGAAAGAAAATATCTAGTCCTAAGAGAGGAAGAGGGAGCCGTGTGGTATGAGAAGAAACCGGGTCTGATTTTAAGCGATTTGCGTAATTTAAACTGACGGATCGATAAAGTTACAAATATCTTAGATATTCGTATTAGTTTAATCAAAAGAATTAAAAGATCTAAAGTGAGTGGAAAAAGGTGACATGGGGCGTGTGACTCATGCTAGAGTCGGGTTTCGGGTTTGTTTCGGGACTTAAGTCGACTCAGGAATAGTTAAATGACGTTCGGGGTTAAATCGTAAAACCTTCTCTTTAATTCCGAATAAATTCAAAATAATTATATTAAATTATCATAAATTCAAATAAATCGTAATAAATTAAAATAAATTAAATTTATTATTTTTCAAATATAATTTCCGTTTTTCAAATTACGGGTTGTTACAATCACCCCTCCTTTTAAAAAGTTTCGTCCTCGAAACTTAGAAGAAGGAATGTGACATATATGTAGGTCTATTTCAAACCTTTTAAAAATATATTTGTAATAAAAATACTGGGTCTTATCAATGGGGAGGAAGGTTCTCGTCTGCAGTTAAGAACATCGACGTCCCAAGTCAAAGACTTTAAAAGATACATTTTCGCATCAACAAATGAGAAAACTAGTTATCGAACGTCTCCAATAACAAGTCTCAACACTCCTTGACGGTAAAAATACTTGAAATCATCAAACATTTCCAAAAGCTTTTAGTTCAAAAATTCTATAGTAAAGGTAATAACTCTACTATCTTTGCCTAAAATTTCTAACTAAAGCTTCTAATAATCTATCTATAAGAGATGATATTCGATAGAAGGAACGGAATATTCGAAAGAATAAATCGAATAGAAAGAGGGAAGAAAGAAGGAAATTTACCTCAAGCAAAGAGCTCGGGATATTTAGCTAACATTTTAGCTTCGGGCTCCCAAGTTTCTGATTCAACGTTTCCACAACGCCCAAGGATACGAACTAAGGGTACCACTTTGTTTCTGAGTTGCTTGTTAGCCCTTTCAAGTATACGAATCGGCCTTTCTTCCAAAGCCAAATTAGGTTCCAAGTCCAACACTTCTTCTTGAATAATATGACTCGGATCACTAATATACTTCTTCAATTGAGAAACATGGAACACATTATGAACCTTACTCAAGTTCGGAGGTAATTCCAAACGATAAGCAACGGGACCAATTCTCTTAAGCACACGAAACGGTCCAATATATTTAGGACTCAACTTTCCCTTCACTCCAAACCGTTTCACTCCTTTCATTGGTGACACTTTAAGGAATACTCGGTCATCAACATCAAATTCAAGTGGTCGACGACGGACGTCGGCATAGGATTTTTGTCTATCTTGAGCGGCTTTCATTCGCTCACGAATGACTTGAACTTGATCAATTGTTTCAGTCACTATGTCGGGACTCAACATATGATCATCCTGGACTTGATCCCAACAAACCGGACTACGGCACTTCCTACAGTTTATCCAGCCTCGTACCGTGTTGGCCATATTGATAGAAGCATGGTAAATGTTGTCTAGAACATTCAACAAGAGGCAAACACTTCTCCCAAGAAACCTGAAAGTCTGAGGCACAAGCTCGGAGAGATCTTCCAAAGTTTGGATCGTACTCCAGTTTGACCATCAGTAGCGGCATGGAAAGCTGTGCTCATCAACAATTTACTACCCATGGCTTCTTGCAAAGCCGTCCAGAATCGGGAACTGAATCTCGGATCACGATCTGAAACTATATCTTTAGGCACTCCATGGTAGCGTACTATCTCTTTCACATAGGCACCAGCTAAGACATCTATCTTCCAAGTTTCTTTGATAGGCACGAATATGGCACACTTGGTTAGACGGTCTACAATAACCCAGATGGCATCCTTTCCACTAGAATTTCTAGGTAAAGCCATCACGAAGTCCATAGAAATAGACTCCCATTTCCAAAGAGGAATTTCCAAAGGTTGTAGCAAACCTCCGGGTCTTTGATGTTCGATCTTCACCTTCTGACAAGTAAGACATTTACTAACATACTCCTTTACTTCAATCTTCCTCCTAGGCCACCAAAACTGTGGTCTCAAATCTTTATACATTTTGTCACCGCCAGGATGAATAGAATAAGGAGAAAGGTGAGCTTCATCAAGTATTCTCTTTCTCAACTCGGCACTTCTCGGAACATACATTCTACCATGGTAACGAAGGTAACCATCATTATCCACCACACAATCCTTAGCTTGCCCAAGTAGGATTTTTGCTCGAATGGCTATGAAAGTAGCATCCTCCGGTAAATAAGTACGAATCTCTCGATAGAAATCAGGTTCCGCAGTCAAAGCACCAAGATAATCGAATCCTTTCCCAACAAACTGTATCTTAAGCTTCTGATATTCTGTTACCAGTTCATCGGGTAAAGTACTAAGAGCATTCAATGAATGACTAGTCTTTCTACTCAATGCATCTGCCACAACATTTGCCTTGCCTTCATGGTAAATCAACTCGGCATCATAATCATTCACTAACTCTAACCATCTTCTCTGTCTCATATTCAACTCCTTCTGAGTAAAGATGCACCTCAAGCTTTTATGATCAGTATAGATTCGACAATGAACTCCAATTAGATAGTGTCTCCAAGTTTTCAATGCATGCACCACAGCTACTAACTCAAGATCATGAGTCGGGTAGTTCACTTCATGAACCCTGAGTTGTCGAGAAGCATATGCAATGACTTTTCTATTCTGCATTAAGAACATCCCAAACCATGCTTAGAAGCATCACAATAGACATCATAATCAGCTTCATCATCTGGTAAAGTCAACACCGGTGCGGTAGTCAATCTCTTCTTTAATTCCAAGAAGGCATTTTCACATTCATCGGCCCAGATATACTTTGCTTCCTTCTTTAGCAATTGAGTCATCGGTCTTGCTAACTTAGAGAAATCTTTCACAAACCGACGGTAATAACCCGCTAAACCAAGGAAACTCCAAATCTCGGACACATTTTTCGGACTCTTCCATTCTACCACGGCCTCAATTTTAGCTGGATCGACCATAACACCGTCTTTTGAAATGACAAGACCAAGGAAAGATACCTCGGGCAACCAGAATTCACATTTGGAGAACTTAGCATACCATTTTTGGCGTCGAAGAACACCCAAAATGATTCGAAGGTGATCAGCATGTTCTTCCTTAGATTTAGAAAAGATCAAAATATCATCAATGAATACCACAACACATTTATCGAGGTACTCTCCGAAGGTACGATTCATCTGATCCATGAGTATTGCTGGAGCGTTAGTCAAACCGAATGGCATCACATTGAACTCGAAATGACCATACCTCGAGCTAAAAGCAGTCTTGGGAATATCTGCTTCCCGAACGGGAATTTGATGATAACCCGATCTAAGATAAATCTTTGAAAAAGTAGAAGCACCACGTAACTGGTCAAAGAGATCATTAATACGCGGAAGAGGATATTTGTTTTTGATTGTGACACGGTTCAACTCACGATAATCAATGCACATTCGCATAGAACCGTCTTTCTTTTTGACAAAGAGCACGGGCGCACCCCAAGGAGAAGCACTAGGCCTAATAAAGCCTTTCTCAATCAAGTCATCAAGTTGGATTCTCAACTCTTTCAACTCGGAAGGAGCCATACGATAAGGAGCTTTAGCAATTGGTCCAGTTCCAGGAACTAGATCAATGGAAAATTCAACATCTCTTTCAGGAGGAATCCCGGGTAATTCATCGGGAAATACATCTGGAAACTCTTGAACAATTGGCACATCTTCCAATGAAGGCAAAGACGAAGTGGTAGAAGTAGTTACAACACATAAGAAAGCTTTGTAACCCTTCTTGATTACTTTTACCATCTTCATAGCCGAAATAAGTTTCACAGTGGACTGTTTTCGAACCCCTTGATAGGATACACGGTTACCTAAAGGACTTTTGAGAATAATCTTCTGGTCACGGCATTCAAATCGAGCATGATAAGTAGATAACCAATCCATACCCAGAATGATATCAAACTCTTCAAGAGGGAACCGAAGAAGATTAGCCGGAAAAGTAGATCCGATTATTGATATAGGAATGTCCGAATGAAGATAAGAGCATGAAAACACATCTCCGGATGGTAAAGATATAGGAGTACTTTCTCCAACTGAAGGTTTGATAGGTAATTTATCGGATAGTCTCATCGAAATAAAGGACAAAGAAGCTCCCGTATCAAATAAAATTAAACACGGTATTTCATAAATTGAAAACATACCCGTCACAATGTCTGGTTGAGCATCGGCCTCAGCGCGGCTCATGATAAAAATTCGACCCTTCGGTCTCCCAGAAGTAGCTGGTACAGAAGCTGTCTTCTTCCTATCAGGACATACATTAGCCTTGTGACCCGGTTTCTGACAAATAAAGCACACAAATGGTTTGTTGAAACAACCCACACCGGGATGCACAGGCATCTTGCACCCAAAACAGATACGACCCTTAAGATCGTTGTTGTTGCTCGGGAAAAATGGACGGTTTCTCTGAGCTGCTTGTCCACTCTGAAAATTCCTCATCTTGTTTGGGTAAGAGGAGGGAAAGGAAGGTCGAGAAGAAGGATACAACGGTCTTTTACCAAAAGCATTAGGAGCTACAAACGAAGTACGGGCCTCTTCAGCAATCTCCCGAATAGAACTTTCTGCCCAAATAGCATCATTGTAAATAGAGACAAAAGAAGTAGAACCCCTACTGATCTTGCCCTTCACCTGAGGAGAAAGCTTCCCTAGGTAAAAGAATGATTTGTCTTCCTCCCTTGAAATAAGCCGAGTGGCATAATGAGCCAACTCGTTGAACTTGGTTGTGAACTCCTGAATTGAGAGAACTCCTTGTTTGAAGTCCATGAATTCTTTCAGTTTCTGCTGTCTCAATTCATCCGGGTAGAACCTCGCCTCCAATAGCTCACGGAAACGAGTCCAACCAAAATCGGGTTCCAACTTAGAAGTAGGGCCAGAAAGTGACCACCACTGATCAGCTTCCTTCACTAAGAAGTGGGAAGCAAGACGGACTTTATCCGTTTCAAGAACATCATATAGAGAAAAGTTCTTCTCCATTTCTCGTATCCATTCTGAAAGCTGAATGGGATCTACTTCACCACCATAGGTTTTGGCTTGGCTCCTAGATAGTTGTGAAGCAACCCATGTACAACTCCCGTGTCTCTCACGGTCGGGAGGAGGATTAGGAATAGGATTCTGCTGTTGATTTTGTTGATTTTGTTGATTCTGAATAATAACAGTAAGAGCTGCTAGGATCGTGTTGTCAATTCTCGGAGGCATCTTGCAAAATAAAACACAGATTAGTACTTATCATTTAGCAAGCACAAAGAGACTACAACATAAATCCTAATCTACCCATCCTACCATTCTATCTCACAAGTTTATTATTTTATTAAGGTCAAGTTATTTATACAAGGGTACACAAACGTGCGTCGGGAGCAAAATAGCTCTGATACCAACTGTGACACCCTCAAATTTGCGGAAAGATAAACAAGTACTTTAAATAAATAAAAGATGAGAATACGTTTCTAATAGGTTCACTTTAGTGAAAATCGGTAAATTTTAAAACCGGAACCTACTATTAAATATATTCATCATAACAAAGGTGTCTTAAACAAAAAGGTTCATAACAAAAAGAAATAATATTATACATAAGAAGTATCTAAAACGGGAGACATATCTCCCGTATAAATACGGAAATAAAAGAGTGTATAATATAATACAATCCTAAGAACCGAATATAGGTCCAAGGTAATACTTCACTCGCTAGCTCGTCAATGTACCCAAGTATGCATCACAAACCTGCCAACCGCATTAAATATAAACACGGAAGCCACAGTCAGTGGGGAGTAACTCCGAGTTCTCCCAGCCACGAAATGTCGAGTTTAATAAAACATGAATAACATAAAAGAGATGTATATGGAAAATACAAAGCTTTAACATATACGGTATGCTTTTCATGTTATGAAACAAATAACTAACATATAACCTAGCATATGAAGGATAAGCTACTCATGCAAGCTATCATGTGAATCCGTTAACAATCTATACCACGAGGTAGGGAAGTTGGTATGCTGGCTCAGAGGTTACATTTAAAACATGGCCCTGATACACTCAAACCCTAATCATACAAGATATCATGTGAATCAGTTAACATCCGGTAATCCAAACTCTATCAACCTTAGCCGGCTTGCATCTCACCTTCTAAGATTCATAGCCGGCTTGCATCTCACCTTCTAAGATCCGGTAATCCAAACGTACGTGGAGATGGAGAGCGGAGAGGAGACTCTAGAAATATAAGTTAGGACGGATTTGAACAAGTAACGAAGGTTTTGTGACGATTTTGCTCAAGAACGATGAAGAACGCTCAAGAACACCAAGAACGATTTTGATTATATTAAAGAAGGTATTAACTAGATATTAAGTTGATTTAATGTAAAATGAAAAGATAGTTAGTGAGTAATGGGGTGGGTGTGCCGTGTAATTATAGAAGAATTAATGAGTCGGGTTTTGAAATTGTTGTTACGGGATTGACTCGGGTTTTATAATTATATTATGGTAATTAATTAGATATTATTAGGTTTTATGATAGTTTAATCAAATATCTAGATATTAATTAGATATTATGTTATTGTAATCAAAAGAAAGAAAATATCTAGTCCTAAGAGAGGAGAGGGAGCCGTGTGGTTTTAGAAGAAATCGGGTCTGTTTTTTAAGCGATTTGCGTAATTTAAGTTGACGGATCGATAAAGTTACAAATATCTTAGATATTCGTATTAGTTTAATCAAAAGAATTAAAAGATCTAAAGTGAGTGGAAAAAGGTGACATGGGCGTGTGACTCATGCAAGAGTCGGGTTTCGGGTTTGTTTCGGGACTTAAGTCGACTCGGGAATAGTTAAATGACGTTCGGGGTTAAATCGTAAAACCTTCTCTTTAATTCCAAATAAATTCAAAATAATTATATTAAATTATCATAAATTCAAATAAATCTTAATAAATTAAAATAAATTAAATTTATTATTTTTCAAATATAATTTCGGTCTTTCAAATTACGGGTTGTTACACTACTAATTCTGTTTGTATTTAATTAGTTTGATTTGATCATAGTTGCTAAATATAGAGTTTTAATCATAACATTGATGAAATAAACACAAAATAAAATTTAAAAATTATAAAAATTTGAAACAAAAACTTTGTACATTCTGGAACATTTCCAGGAAGTCCAGAAACAAAAATTATTTGCCCAAACATTTCGAATTTATTTTATGAACAAATAACTTTGTATTTATCGGGTTTATCAAATAATAACCAATAAATATAGTAAAATAGTGAAATAAATTATAAAAATTAACCAAGATGATAAAAATAAGATTTTAAAATGTACCAAAAATTTTCATGACCAGAAAAGGATTTTCAGTTTTATGAACATTATAATCTCATATTATCGACTTTTATTACATAAAAATCAATAAAAAATGCAATACTTAATTAAAAGTCACGAACTTTTACATAAAGTATTTAGGACATACATGTGAGATCATATTAAAATTTCATTGCCAGAATCAACATTCAACTATTTTTAGTTAACTTTTAACATAAAAACGCATGTTAATTCGATTTAAAAAAAGCATAAATCATAATAAATAGTAAATTAATCCGTAAAATCACCAAACTTGACCACAAATATTTTGAAGTCAGTAGGTATGCATGAACAAAAAAATTCCGTCCAAATGAAATTTAAATTAAAATTTTTGATTTTATTGGTTATCTTATAACTTAATAAAAATCCCCAAAATAAACATGCATGTTACAAGCTAGCTCTGATACTATATGTAAGTCCATAACTCCTAATTAGACTCATCTAATTAGTGACCCAATTAAAAATTAATTTATTGTTAAAATGATCTATGTAACATGCATGCAAATATAAAGGCATAAAGGAAAAGAAGAAATTTTCTTACATTGATATGGAAATAATATGGGCACAATAAGAACTCCTTCTTATTGTTCTTGAGCTACGAAATGGATGATCCTCCAAAAATCTTCAAACTAGAAGACCTCCTTTAAATTGCACCCAAGATTAACCCAAATAAACTTAACTTGTTACTAACTAGATAATAAGAAAATATTCACTAGTATTAGAATATATTACTACCTTAGTAATACTTAGTAAATATTAGTATATGAAAGTTTATAGAGAGATGTAAGGTTTTTAGAGAAATATGAGCTCAAAATAAGCACCAAAGAAGAAGTAACAAAAATGAGCAACAATTGCTCATTTATAGAGCATATAGCCGGCTCATGTGAGCCCCATGAGACCATTTATTTTGCTTATTTTAATCTCATGTAAAATGGTAGAGTGTAGAATTGTTTATGATCATGTTCATGTGTCATAATATGTCATAATCAATATATTGTAG
The DNA here is from genome assembly GCA_022085475.1 of Heliosperma pusillum. Lineage (NCBI taxonomy): Eukaryota > Viridiplantae > Streptophyta > Magnoliopsida > Caryophyllales > Caryophyllaceae > Heliosperma > Heliosperma pusillum. The sequence continues at coordinate 31,815 of JAIUZE010071215.1, read as the reverse complement.
TGTGATACAAGAAATGAACAATCATCATGGTGTATTTCCACAACAAATTTAGTCCACATGGTGAAATGTAGTCCATTTTGATTTTTGAAATATGTCCACAAATACTTATAATCATATGCTTAATTATCAATTATAATTAATAGTTAATTTCTTCATATAACAATTATATGACATAAATTAATAAATAATATGCACTAAACTTTTAATTAATATTTTACCATTATATCAATATATAATGGGTTCCACAATAATTCTTAGTTAATTTATTCTACAACTACTTGTAAATATAATTAACGAATTACCTCTACCTCAAAATATATATAAAACCTTAACTAATTTAGCAAATTAACGATTAATTACTAAACTAGATCTTATTTAATCATATTAAAATAAGATATAAATTTATTAGTCAATTATTGCATAATTGAATAATAAACTTAATCGAATTTGAGTTCCAAACTCAATTTCTAGCAATTAACTCTCGTACATATCAAATATTTGTAATGGACTAATCAACTGTATTATATACAAATAATTAGTTACTATTTGGGTTCATCCTATTGGTGTGACCGAAAGAGATCAGTTGATCACCGTCGTCGTACGACAATAACGTCTAACTCTAGTCAGCTGATCGTTATTGATTTACGTTAATCAACTGACGTGGAGTATCAATATTCTAGTCATCCAACGAATACTCCAAAATGATATTTATTATGTAAATTTACTATTGTGAAAGACACTTACTCCAACAGTATCTGTGACTGTGAGATATAAACAAAGAGGTTGATCTCGTTGGGGAGGCATCAACACTGGTGGATTGGCTAATATCTCCTTAATTATGTCGAATGCCTTTTGGCAATCATAATCCCACATGGTATGATCTGTTTTCTTTAGCATTTTGAAAATAGGTTCACAAATCATAGTGCATTTCGATATGAACTGACTCACGTATTGTACCTTACCCAAGAATCCTCTAACCTACTTCTCTGTTTGGGGTTGTGACATTTCGATTAAGGCTTTGATCTTGGATGGATCAATTTCTATTCCCCTCTGGATGATGACATGTCCTAGGAGTTTGCCTGAAGTGACACCGAATGCACATTTCTGAGGGTTGAGTCTCATATTGTATTTGCGCAATCTGAGGAAGAACTTGCGAAGATTGTCGATGTGTCCCTTCTTGTCTTAGGATTTGACAATCATATCATCTACGTATACCTCCACTTCTTTATGCATCATGTAATGCAATAACGTAGTTGCAGTACGTTGGTATGTAGCTCCAACATTAATTAGCCTAATTGGCATAACTGTGTAGAAGTACGTGCCCCATGGAGTGACAAAAGCTTTTTTATGCATGTCTTCTTTGGCCATTTTTATCTGATTACACCCGGCATACCCATCCATGAGGGATAACAATGTGTGATATGTTGTATTATCTACCAACATGTCGATGTGCGGTAGAGGGAAGTCATCTTTGGGACTTGCTTTGTTTAAGTCTCTGAAATAAACACAAACCCGGATTCGCCCATCCTTTTTTGGTACAGGGACTACGTTAGCCACCCAGTCAGAATACTCGGAAACTTTATTGAATCCGGTTGTGAATTGCTTATCGACCTCTTCTTTGATCTTAAGTGCCCATTCAGTCCTTATCTGACGGAGCTTCTGTTTTACGGGTTTGAAGCCTGGCTTTATCGAAATTCGTTGTTCTGCAATATCCATGTCGATCCCTAGCATGTCTTTGTAAGACCAAGTGAAAACGTCTCTAAACTCGTGCAGGAGGTCTACGAAACTGGCCCTCTTAGTCAGATATAGGGTCGTCTCTATCCTAAGTTATAGGGGTTCTAGTTCGGTCCCTACGTTGATGGGTTCAGTGTTTTCTATAACTGGTGCCCTTTCCCCCTCTTGTAGTATTTCTTTGATTATATGGGGAGGTAATTAGATCGAGTCTGGGTCATGATTATCCTCATTGTCTTCATAAACAGAATTGCATTCATAAAAACACAAGGAGTAAGCAGAATCTGATTTATTCATATTAAATTTTGAAAATAACTTAAACAAAGAGGCCTTCTGTTCAGTAGTCAGAGGCGGTAAAGGAACAGCTGTTGGGACATTTCCCAAATTGCTGCTATTATTACATGCTAAGCTAGCAGAAACAAAGGGATGAGGGTGACAGCAGGAGAAGACTCTCTAGGAACTTCGCTAGACTCTGATTCGAACTCCGACTCTGACACGAATTCGTTGTCTTCTGGTTTTCCCTTGAACATCTCTTCTTCCCCAGTAGTGACCTTGAATAGTTTCTCTTGGTTGTTGGTCCATTTGATCGACTTTCTCCATCCTTTTGGTTGACTTAAACCGGCGTCAGTGATCAATGTCCTAGGGTTGAAATGATTGTTTTGAAATATCATGGTAATGATCTCATCTTGTACAGCTGTGACGAATCGATCTTCTCCAAATAGAAGGCTAACTGCTTGTTCGTCTAAACAAGGTGTCTGATGAACTTTTACATTAGGAACCCTTTCTGAGGGAATAAAGTAGCAATCGTGGAAGACCTCGATTCCAGCTAATTGTATTCCTCTATAGTGCCAAGGTTTGGAAAATCCATGAATGTATTATTGGCTTCCTTCCCTAACGACGTATCCATTCAGGGTAGGGAGATAAGGTTGTATCTGGATTCCTTTACTCTTACGATTTTAACTTGAGTAAGCATTTTTAAGGCTTCCTCTTTCGTGGGTTTGTATCCCAATCCCAATAGTATCTTCCCACAGTTCTCTTCTTTGTAAGGTTCAAGGGTACTCTTCCTGGTATGGTTTAATGGCATCCCTAGGAATTATCCCTGAGATTTGAGCATGTGGTTGACCACTAAGTTAGAGTATGGGTCGAAGTATAGAGGTGCCAACTCACTCTCTATGAAATTCACACTCTGGAATCCTCCAAGCTCGTATACTGGATATGTGATTACTTGATTACTGGACATTTTCTCTATCACAGCCTTGATAGGTGACGAAGTGATTGTCACTACTTTGCCATCCAGAGGAATTTTGATCTTCTGGGTCGAAATATAGGGTGGATGTTACTTCTTTGGAACACCGACTTCAGTATCTCCGTCTTCATAATAAATAATTACAAATATACAAATGAGTACATAGAAAATTTCTATTATACATTTGATCTATAAAATGAAACTATTAATTATTACAAACCGGCGATACGAGATCGCAATAAATTACAACCGAATCGGTATTCCCTTACATTACGGATAATACCGATTAAAAATAATCTAGGCCATACTAGGTACAACTTGCATTAAAATAAATAAATGACACTCATTCATTCAACATAAACAACATAAATAAAATGTTGTAAAAATCATGCCTAAATCTCTCAAAACACTTGTCATGCTCATTTTAGCTCGGTTTTATGGATTTTATCGATTTTTAACAATTAATAATCAATAATCAACACTTAAATCGTATTAAAGCTCAAAATAATTATCTAAACTGATTTAGATTTCATTTTGTTTGTATTTAGTTAATTTGCTTTGATCGTAGTTCCTAAATATAGAGTTTTAATCATAACATTTAAGAAATAAACCCAAAATAAAATTTAAACATCATAAAAATTTGAAACAAATTTTTTTAACATTCTGGAACATTTCCAGGAACTCCAGAAACAAAAACTATTTGGCCAAAAATTTTGAATTTATTTTATGAACAAATAACTTTGTATTTATCGGTTTTATAAAATAAAAAACAAATAAATATAGTAAAATAGTGAAACAAATTACCAAATTTCACCAAAATGATAATAATAAGATTTTAAAATGTACCAAAAATTTTCATGACCATAAAAGAACGTTTCAATTTTATGAACATTATAATCTCATATTATCGACTTTTATCTCATAAAATTCAATAAACATGCAATACTTAATTACAAGTCACGAACTTTTACATAAACTATTTAAGACATGCACGTGAGATCCTATTAAAATTTCTTGGCTAGAATCAACATGAAACTATTTTTAGTTAACTTTAAAATTAAAAATGCATGATAATTCGATTTAAAAAAGCATAAATCATTATAAAAAGAAACTTAATCCGTAAAATCACCAAATTTGACCACAAATATTTTGAACTCAGTAGGTATGCATGAACAAAAAAATTCCGTTCAAAATAAATTTTAATTTTTAATTTTATTGGTTATCTTATAACTTAATAAAAATGCCCAAAATAAACATGCATGTTACAAGCTAGCTCTGTTACCACATGTAAGTCCATAATCCCTAATCAGACTCATCTAATTAGTGACCAAATTACAAATTAGTTTATTGTTAAAATGATTTATGTAACATGCATGCAAATATAAAAGTATAATGCAAAAGAAAAAATTTCCTTACATTGATATGGAAATAATATGGGCACAATAAGAACTCTTTCTTATTGTTCTTGAGCTATACAATGGATGATCCTCCAAAAATATTCAAACAAGAAGATCTGCTTTAAATTGCACCCAAGATTAACCCTAATAAACTTAACTTATTACTAACTAGATAATAAGAAAAGATTCACTAATATTAGAATATATTACTACCTTAGTAATACTTAGTAAATATTAGTATATGAGTTTTTTAGAGAGATGTAAGGATTTTAGAGAGATATGAGCTCAAAATAAGCACCAAAGAAGAAGTAACAAAAATGAGCAACAATTGCTCATTTTATAGAGCATATGGCCTGCTCATGTAAGCCCCATGACACCATTTATTTTGCTTATTTTAATCTCATGCAAAATGGTAGAGTGTAGAATTGTTTATGATCATGTTCATGTGTCATAATATGTCATAATCAATATGTTGTAGTGTGATACAAGAAATGAACAATCATCATGGTGTTTTTCCACTACAATTTCAGTGGACATGGTGAAATGTAGTCCATTTTGATTTTTGATATTTGTCCCACAAATACTTATAATCATATGCTTAATTATCTTATATAATTAAAAGTTAATTTGATCATATAACAATTATAAGACATAAATTAATAAATAATATGCACTAAAATTTTAAGTGATATTTTACCATTATATCAATATATAATGGGTTCCACAATGCTTAGTTAATTTATTTTACAAATCCTTGTAAATATAATTAACTAATTACCTCTACTTCAAAATATATATAAAACCTCAACCAATTTAGTAAATTAACGATTAATTACTAAACTAGATCTTATTTAATCATATTAAAAATAAGATATAAATTTATTAGACAATTATCGCATAATTGAATAATAAACTGAATCGAATTTGAGTTCCAAACTCAATTTCTAACAAGTAACTCTCGTACATATCAAATATATGTAATGGACTAATCAACTGTATTATACACAAAAAATTAGTTACTATTTGGGTTCATCCTGTTGGTGTGACTAAAAGAGATCAGTTGATCACCGCCGTCGTACGACAGTAACGTCTATCTCTAGTCAGTTGATCGTCATTGATTTACGTTAATGAACTGACGTGGAGTATCAATATACTAGTCATCCCACGAATATTCCAAAATAATAATTATTATGTCAATGCACTATTGTGAAGGACACTTACTCCAACAGTTTCTGTGACTGTGAGATATAAACCAAGCGGTTGATCTCGTTGAGGAGGCATCAACACTGGTGGTTTAGCTAATATCTCCTTAATTCTGTCAAATGCCTTTTGGAAATCATCATCCCAAATGGTATGATCTGTTTTCTTTAGCTTTTTGAAAATAGGTTCACAAATCATAGTGAGTTTCGTTATGAATCGACTCACATATTGTACCTTGCCCAAGAATCCTTTAACCTCCTTCTCTGTTTAGGGTTGTGGCATTTCGATTAAGGCTTTGATCTTGGATGGATCAATTTCTATTCCCCTCTGGCTGACAACATGTCCTAGGAGTTTGCCTGAAATTACACCGAATGCACATTTTTGAGGGTTGAGTCTCATGTTGTATTTGCGCAGTCTGAGGAAGAACTTGCGAAGATTGTCGATGTGTCCCTTCTTGTCTTAGGATTTGACAATCATATCATCTACGTATACCTCCACTTCCTTATGCATCATGTCATGAAATAACGTAGTTGCTGTACGTTGGTTTGTAGCTCCAGCATTAATTAGCCTAAATGGCATAACTGTGTAGTAGTACGTGCCCCATAGAGTGACAAAAGCTTTTTTATGCATGACTTCATTGACCATTTTGATCTGATTATACCCGGCATACCCATCCATGAGGGATAACAATGTGTGATATGTTGTATTATCTACCAATATGTCGATGTGCGGTAGAGGGAAGTCATCTTTGGGACTTGCTTTGTTTAAGTCTCTGAAATAAACACAAACCCGGATTCGCCCATCCTTTTTTGGTACAGGGACTACGTTAGCCACCCAGTCAGAATACTCGGGAACTTTAATGAATCCGGCTGTGAATTGCTTATAGACCTCTTCTTTGATCTTAAGAGCCCATTCAGTCCTTATCTGACGGAGCTTCTGTTTTACGGGTTTGAAGCCTGGCTTTATTGGAATTCGTTGTTCTGCAATATCCATGTCGATCCATGGCATGTCTTTCTAAGACCAAGTGAAAACGTCTCTAAACTCGTGCAGGATGTCTACGAAACTGGCCCTCTCAGCCGGATTTAGGGTCGTCCCTATCCTAAGTTCTCGGGGTTCTAGTTCGGTCCCTGCGTTGATGGGTTCAGTGTTTTCTATAACTGGATCTCCTTCCCCTTCTTGTAGTAATTCTTTGATTATATGGGGAGGTAATTCGATTGAGTATGGGTCAGGATTATCCTCATTGTCTTCATAAACAGAATTGCATTCATAAAAACACAAGGAGTAAGCAGAATCTGATTTATTCATATTAAATTTTGAAAATAACTGAAACAAAGAGGTCGTCTGTTCAGTAGTCAGAGGCGGTAAAGGAACAGTTGCTGGGACATTTCCCAAATTGTTATTAGTATTAGATGTTAAGCTAGTAGAAACAAAGGGATCGGGGGTGACAGCAGGAGGAGACTCTCTAGGAACTTCACTAGAATCTGACTCGGACTCCGACTCTGACTCGAATTCGTTGTCTTCTGGTTTTCCCTTGAACATCTCTCCTTCCCCAGTAGTGACCTTGACGAGTTTCTCTTGACAGTGGGAACCCTTTTTGAGGGAATAAAGTAGCAATCGTGGAAGACCTTGATTCTAGCTAGTTGTATTTCTCTATAGTGCCAAGGTTCGGAAAATCCATGAAAGTATTCTTGGTTTCCTTCCCTAACGAAGTATCTATTCAGGGTAGGGAGATAAGGTTGCATCTGAATTCCTTTACTCTTACGATTTTTACTTGAGTAAGCATTTCTAAGGCTTCCTCTTTCGTGGGTTTGTATCCCAATCCCAATAGTATATTTCCAGAGTTCCCTTCTTTGTAAGGTGCAAGGATACTCTTCCTGGTAGGGTTTAATGGCATCCCTGGGAATTATCCCTGAGATTTGAGCATGTGGTTGACCACTAAGTTAGAGTATCGGTCGAAGTATAGTGGTGCCAACTCACTCTCTATGAGATTCACACTCTGGAATCCTCCAAGCTCGTATAATGGATATGTGATTACTTGACTACTGGACATTTTCTCTATCACAGCCTTGATAAGTGACGAAGTGATTGTCACTACTTTGCCATCCATAGGAATTTTGATCTTCTGGTGTAGGGTGGATGTTACTTCTTTAGAAGCGTGAATCCATGGCCTTCCCAGAAGTATGTTAAAGGATGCTTCAATGTCCACAATCTGGAAGTTAACCTTCCGCTCAATTAGCCCAGTGGCTATGGTGAGGTTGACTAGCCCTACTACCTTACGTCGTGTCATGTCATATGCTCGAACACCTTGGTTTGTAGGAGTCCAATCTGATTCTTTCATGTACAACTTACGTGTTGTCTTTAGTGGTATGACATTGACTGCGGAGCCAACGTCTACCAAAGTCATTGGTATATTCTTCTTTAGGCACGTGATTGTGATATAAAGAGCAAGGTTATGACTAGCCCCAAAAGGAGGCAAGTCTTCATTTGAGAAAGTAACTGGGTTACTTAGCTTGACTGAATCTTGGAGGACCAAGTTGACTACATCGTCAGGCGTAGAGTTGTGTGCTACATTTAGCTTTTTCAATGCTTGTAGCAGAGCCTAGCGATGGCGAAATGAACTTGCAACTAATTGCCAGGCTGAAAGATCATTCTTTGTCTTCTGTAGTTGCTTTAGTAGATGGTCAGTAGATGTACCCATGCCATGATTTGGGGTGACGACAGTGGTGTTAGTAACTGGACCATTAGTAGTAGGACTGTTCTGAGGGACACTTTGATAAGGGCGTCCTGATCGAGTAAGGTAGTCTATATCTTGATCTTCATCATCTTTAGTTTGAGAATGTATTGTGAGGTACTCATTCTCATTGTCATCGGCTTATATTCCGTTGATGGTATTGAGTTCTTTCAAACTGATGATTTTAGCTTCTAAAGTGATGACTCGTTCAACCACGCTGTCACATGTTGTGATCACCTCTTGCATTGTAGATTGTTGGGATAGGAATGGAGCTCGTGGTATGCCTTCTTGGGGTGTGGTGCCAGGAACTCTTAGGGATGTCACGATAGTTTTGAGCTCTGAAACCTCTCTACTCACACTTCTAGCCCATTCGATGAAGTCATTGATGGTAGGAGAAATGGTGGAATACCTTTTTTCATTTTCGAGCATGTTAATTTCATCTTCAACTGGGAGATGAGGTGTGAAAAATCCAAGGTGGATTCTTCATCCGTGATCATTAGAACTCCAAGAGGATTCTTATGTTGTTGGGTTTGCCTCCTGGGGGTATGGGTAGACGACCATCCTCAATCATATCTTGAAGGACATGCTTCAATTTGAAACATTTCTCTGTGTCGTGCCCTTTGCCCCTATGATACTCACAGTAATCATTCTCATCCCAGAATTTACTCTTCTTTTCCATATCAGATGTAGGTCCTATAAGCTTAAGCTTGCCTTGTTGAGTCTATCTTTTTAAGGCACTGGAGTATATGTCGCCAATATTAGTGAACTTCCTTTGAGGGTTGTTCTTTCTGGGTGTTTCAACAAGGTTGACCTCATCGGTTTTGTTAGTGGAGCCGTAAGAACGAATCGTTGAGCCTTGATACCCGTGACCTACTGTTTTAGACAAGAGTCCCTTTCGGATGTCGTCTTCGATTCTGGTCCTTAGCACAGTTAAGTCTTTAAAAGTCCTTATGTTTTGGTATCTCATGTGGTTTCCATAAACGGGTCTTCGATTGTGCACGAACTTTTCCACAAGAGTGGCTTCATCTCGACGTTCGACCAGTTGTGTACTAGTCTACCTCCACCTACTTAGGACGTCCGTGAAACCTTCCTTCTCATTTTGGGTAAGAACCTCTAGAGTACGTGTGACAACCCTCGCGATAGCGGAAATAAAACATAACAAGCATGCGATTTATATAGCGAAAAATACGGTATTTTTAAAACCTTTTTACATGCCAAAATAAAAGTACGAGGAATGTCAAATATATACAAACTAAAGTAGGATATACTACAAAGAGACGTAGTCTCTCAAAACGTGATCAAATATAAAGTCATTAGCAACTAGCTAAGAAAACATCTAGGGGTGAATCATCAAGGCCAACGCCCTCTAGCTCACACCTGAACCCAAAAACAACTAGCAAAATCCATCCAATCAAGCAACCTGTTCATCCATGAAAAACATATCACAAATAACTTACTTAAACGGTAATACAAAAATGGAAACATACATATATATACATACATGTGAAATATGAGAAGGATAAATAGGCATTTCAATATATAAAGATATGGTGCATGAAGTACAAAACCGTAACCATCATATATATAGATAGACTCGGGGAAGACACACTTAGGAAAATATATACTCACTAGGGCTTGCATCTCACCGGTAGCGGCATATATTTGATAAGATTGAGACTCGACATACAAACCACGCCAAGTCATCCAACGGTCACAAATAATCAATCATATAATCATCCATCCAAACGTACGAATACGTTGACAAACATCTCTCACGGTAAATGACACGCACTAGCACCATGTACATAGCCGTTATGATTAAAATCGCATCCACGCGATAAATATTTCCCTGAACGCATACACCATTAACATTTCGTATATGTAGACTTATTTCCTCCTGGTAGAACGACGATAAGAATATGGTCCTAGTCTAAACCTGGCCAGACTCTCGGAATCACATTTTCCGATTCGACATGCGATAAACATTTCGCATCCAAGACTCGGTCAACCATAGAAGCCGAGTACCCCAAATTCTGTCAACCTTCACGAAAGAGGCGGAAAAGAGCACAAGTATCATAAACAAACGGTACACTACATGCAATGACACCACCTCGCAAGTATACAACATTTGACGGCCGGGTCGATCAACGCAAAGCATTCGCCTCCCAACAACGTCGTCATATCCCCACTAAAACATGCATTTAAGCATTAAGTATACAACTCCTCGTTCCGACATTCCAGTCTAACGAGCGAGGAGGTAGCCGGGGAATGAGAGTTCATAACACTTAACAATTAGTGCTCAAATCATAACATATGTAAAACCGACTCAAAAGGGGACATATCAAAAAATGTCACAAAACATGTGATATAAGCATGATATAAATGTAACAATGATAAACATGACACAATACGTGATTACATAAGCATTAGACCAAGTTTAAGAAGTATAATGAATAAGAAACATAAATCTCATCTCAAAACAACAAGTTTGGAAACTATTAAAACAAGGGTCCACTTCAAACGGTCATACCTAGAGTTCTATACATGAAAATACAGAAATTTCAAATGGAGGAGATAGATTATCCTCTTACGGTTCCAACGATAGGTCACAAGCCCAAAACAAGAAAGTAACGAAGGCGATATAACCATTTTACGAAAATGGGTCTGTAAAGGAAAACTGCAGTCGTCACGACCGTGACTTGTATGTCACGCTCGTGACATGAGTTTCACGACCGTGACTTGCAAGTCACGCCCGTGAAATGTTTGTCACGCAAGGGTATTGGGTCTGCCTCTTATTTCACGCTCGTGACATATGGGTCACGCCCGTGACTTGGGTCGAGACATCTCTTTTTTGTTCTAAACTCAACCATGGCTTCCCCAAAATAGATCCACACACAAGTTTAACAACAATGAGTGATTGAAACCAACAACATATATGTAATCTTGCATAAGATTAACATAAAATAAGCATATGAGATGGATTAAACATATAAATGAGTAATAAACACGTACTTATTCATGTGAAATCAACACAAAGAATTAATCAATTAACACATAAAATACATATTGATATCGAGTAACCCTTCACAGTTACCTTTTCGCATCTTCAATCCTCGTCTAGGTCCTCCTCTACTAAGTAGTAGTCTTTGTCGAGGTCTTGAAGGTCTCCACCTACAATTAGACAACAAAAGATGAATATAATTCACCTTTGAGAAAGACGGATAAATTGAAACGTGAGAAAGACGGTAATTTTATTACCAATTAAGATAGAGGACGATGAGAGGGGAAGATTATGACGAAAATTAGAGGATTTGAGCAAGGGATGAAGGAGTAGTGTCGATCTTGAGCTCGATCAAAAATGGAGTTTAGGTATTTGGTTACTTGTTGGGGAAGAAGGAGTAAGTGGAAGAATGAGGGAGTTTAGGGTTTAAGGGGATATAAGGTGAGGGAGTGGAAAAACATGGAAAAAGCCCAAAAGCGCCTTAAGGCGTAACTCACTCGGAATCTCGCGTAAAGTCCGAAAACGAACTCGGATTTGCTAAATTAGACACGGGAAATTAAATTCTAGACTAAAACTAAATTTCGCTGAAAAGTATCCGTATAATATTTTTAATATAAAAATAGGGTATATTTGCGGGTGTTACAGTACGCATGTTAACATGAATCTCAGCATTGTCTGCGTATTGTTTGGTGAATTCAATTGCAGCATCATCCCAAGTTGCAATTTTCTTGTGATCCAGGGAATAGAACCATTGCTTGGGACTGGTGTCGAGAGATGAAGGAAAGTTCCTTAGGAACATCTCTGGTTTGATGCCTTTGATAGACATATAATCCTTGAAAGCACGGATGTGGTTCAAAGGGTACTCATGTCCTTTGAATTTTGGGATGTCAGTCATATTGAAATTGGTTGGCAATTGGGCGTTTACAACTTCATATTTGCGGTTATTCTCTCTATAGATGTCATCTCCCTTGAGGTACATTAGTTGCTCCTCCAAGTATTGGAGTCGTTTTTCCGCTCCAGTAAGAAATGGTGGGGTATTGACTTCTGGTTGTCCCACAATGAGTGGATTGTTATCGTGTACACTAGGGTCAGGAATGTCTGCAGGAGGCCGCCTAGTTTCTACGGCAACAATTCGGCTCTCAATGGCATTGAGGCGAGCACAGGCTTGGACATGACTTGTTTAGAGACGGATGAGCGCAGCTAGGACTTGATCATTACCATTTTGCTCGGGTTGATGAACACTTGCTTGGCTAGCTCCAGGCATCTTGTAAACTAAGCAAGAGACCAAACATGGATCAAAACACGATCGACCATTCTAGCACACTTACTCAAAAAAGACTCGACTTGTGAAGTGGGAGTGTGCCACTGTGTTGAGTGAGTTTTGGAAAATAACTGGTTTCGAATGTTTGTCCTAGACAACCATAGTGTGGTTGTAGGAGTGTTGACTCGAAGTGGAGAAATGATTTTAACTAGACAATTGGACAGAGTTTCGACTCCTTTCGCGCTACTTTAGGCCACCTTTGAAAATGCTTTATAGTTTTAAAAAGGATTTTGATTTTCAAAAGTTCGTCATGGTTTATTTACAAAATGGTGATCATGTAAGGGTTATACACATTTAAACAGGCATTATAACGGTATGCTGAGTGCATTTAAAAGGGTTTTGGCTTAAAAGGTGGGTTGCCATACCAAGCAATCAATCCCAAGGTCTGTGGAGAGGTTCGCGCCAAACATGAGTAAGACCGGTTCCTAGTCCATTTCCTCAAGTAGTGAAATCCCTTGGTGCTAACATGAGTACACACCGTGGTATGGTTGACATCAATCGTTATCCATCCTTAGGCCCATATAAGAATTTGGACCGTCCAGACAGGACGATTGGTCGAAAAGGTTGGGTTAGGCCTAGGAAGGCCGAGTAAAACAAACTAGGAAGGTCGAGTAATGAAAACCGACAACTGTCTCCTACATACTATTCCCTAACCTTGTTCAAGTTTCACCCTGGGTACACGTAAATGTATTGTCCCCAGCGGAGCCGCCAAAGTGTTATACAAGGATTCACGACCACGTGACAAGCTGTGGCATGAGGAACCACGGTCGGGCGCGCTTGAAAAGGCACAAGCGTAGAAATACGCATTTGTGGAGTCGCCACCAACTTTTGTGGGAAGTTGGAACCGTTCGAATACTTTATGCCATGTCAAGACACAAAGCAATGACATGAACACTAAGAACTCATTACCCTTAGCATTCTATGTCTAGAATGACTCTCGTGGATGCCAATGAACACGGATGTTCACAGAGATCTGGAGTAAGGGGTGAGGGTACGCTTTAGAAAGTTCTTTAATCAAACACCTAATTCCGCCCGCCTCGATAGCGACCTCTAATAATGATTAGGGAAACTCTTTTGTACTTGATATGTTGTCGGTTATATGCATGCAATGCAACATCCACGTTTTAACTCTAGCATGTGAGCTTAGACTATGTCGGTGAACATGTAGTTTAGCAATCAATTATGTCGAAATAGGAATTAAGATTGATTACATGTGAGAAGACAATTAAATCATACAATCGTTGCAATAATTAATGACTAGATAAAATTACAAAATAATACAAAGATTACAACGGATCTCGGGATCTATGTCGTAAATATTTTAGAATAAATATTTGAAGAAAAAAGAAAAGAATAAAAGATCGATTAGCAGCGATACAAAAATTAATTGATGATTAAATAGTAATTAAGCTACGTCGAGATGACAAAGGAAGATCAGAGACATAATCCAACCCAGAACAGGCGCAGCAGGTGATACGTCCTCTGGAAGAGGCGCATCTAACCCTGCGTCTGTTCTAGAGGTGGGTTATGGCTGTGAAGCCAGAAACGGGATCAGTTAGTATTCGTTGGTGACTTTACGGTTTATTATTGATCTTATAACTCAAATAAAGGTGATTTAATAGATTAAATTACAAGACTAATTGTATCAATGACGAATCCAGAGACTAGATATGAACAGATCCAGCCCCTAAAACACGATCTTGATCTAAATATGACAAAACCCGCTAAAATTGAATTACTATCTTAGCACCCGTGCAAAGATGCACGGGCATGTATAGATAGTATACATAACAAATTTATAGTTTTTTTTATAATACAACATTATATTAGTTTTGAATGTAAATATTTTTATAGAAAGTTTTAAATTGCGTAAGAAATATATATGTACTCGAAAAATAACCTTAAATGAATTGAAATTAAAAAATTCTCTCTAAAAATAAACAATTACTATTCGTTAATGATAGTACATTCAACAAAATAAGCCTCATGTTTCTCCAACTACTATTTTTGTTTGTACAGACATGTATACAACCTAATGACATACTCCATACAAAATAAGAAAAATTCTTGTGTTATGTCCTTGAGAAAACCGTACCCTTACATCTAAAGATAATATAACAAGTCGTTTGATGGTTTGCCTTTAAGTATAATAAGGAGTACAATCCTCTTAAAAGACACAATGTTTCACAAAATAAAGGGCAAACATACCTATCGTGTCTTAGCATGATTGTTAAGCACAAAAACATTATGACAAAAGGTCGTATTGCTAGAACATTACTTACACATGTGCGCTCTATGTACAATACTCCGTATTTTATATCACACACATGGAATATCCTTAATGAAGTTGATCTAGTTAAAACATTTGTTCTCTAATAAGTTATGTTGGAGAAAACATAGAAGTGTTACTAACAACACCTTCTATTCCGTCCACTATTTTTAACCGAAGTTGTTCATATTTGGTCAAATATATTAAATCAACCGAACATAATAAAACAAACTAATAATAAAAACTTTAAATTTAACCAATAACCAAAATTAGATTGATAAAAGGAAAAGTTAAAAAATATTATATGAAGTAATATTGTAAATTGCAACTAAGATATCTAATAAAAGTATTGACGAATCATGATTTAGATCCAAATTTAATCAACATCAAAAGTGTCATGATGAATGTCTTTCGGTCAGTAAATAGGAAGCCGCGGGCGATGCCTACTTGCTTGTCCAATTTAACATACATATCAGTATAGCACCTAAGACACGGGCTTTAGAAAATACGCATGTATAACGCCATGGGTTTTACTGAAAGGCTCCATGTATTAAGCACTCTCCTTGATTTCTTATGGGCCAACACAATTATATGGGTGGTAATTTCTGCACCATGTGATTTACCTATAATAAATATTTGAGAATGCGTTATATGAGAGCGGAAATCCACTAACAAAGAATCGAGCAATAAAAAAATAATGTGTGAATTTGTTAGACGACATATAGCTGGTCTGGTGCGATCATTGAGTACATTATTTCCGCAACGTGTAATGTTACGGGAGTACTCACTATTACTTAGGCTCGTCTGGATTGAGAGTAATTATTACAGGAGTAATAGAGCTTAAATAAACTAAAAAATAGAGAAAAATAGTGGGAGTTGGAGATAGAAATAAGGGAAGATAGTGTAATAGAAATAGTGTAGATGTCAAATTGGCAGGTCAATGCAAAACAAGACGGAACCCAAAAGGATCTGAGCTTACCTGGTCGATTGATCAAACACGTAGATGTCAAAATGCTTAGAGCAAGGTCTAGAATACAAAGAGAGAAGATAAGGGGCGGAACACTCGTGTGCCTTGAAAGTGAGAACGAACCTCTCTTTTTATAGGAAAAAATCCGAAGAGTTTTGGAATAACTCGAACATGGAAAGAAATCTAGAAAATATTCCGGAAACAGGTAAAACGAGCAGGGGAAGAGGCACAACAGGCACTGCGACTCTTGGAAGACGCGCAACACCTGCTGTGTCATTCTCAGAAGACGTGCAACACCTGCTGTGTCATTCTCAAGCATTTTCCTACTTTGAAAGAAAGATTTCCGCGTTTCCTATTATGGAATTGCGGTATATTTCGAATTCTTTCTAAACAAAATACGGATATATTTTACCAAAAAAGATAAGTTTTGAAATATTAATATATCCGGAATATTCTCGAGCGTTCAGACTCGGTTTTAAAGACGGTTTATAGAAAATGAAACGGTTTTTGACCCGAACTCCAAATAAACTCTAATGACTGTCAAAACAACCGTATCGGCACGTAGATGACGACCAAGGGGTAGACACAAGTATTTGAGCTATCACTTGACGATAAACTTATGAACTGTCATAGAACGTTTCGCATACCAAACATGCGGCCCAATCATCACTGGGTGGTTGGCGGAAGGTGCAGTTTTGAGGTATCTACAGATAGTAAGATAGATTAGACGACCAAAAAGGCAATGATACTTCTCTGGATCGATGAGCGGCAGATCATTTGCCAAGGCCAATCGATGGTTCTACTCAATGGGGACATTTTCTGGTTTTCCACCAATAACTCTCGTCTGGGACAAAATATCGAGCGCGTATTTTCGTTGAGAATTTAACACATCAGAAGACTTCCTTGCGACCTCGATACCTAAGTAATATTTCAAATTCCCAATATTCTTCATTTGGAAACACGTACTCAATTATGTCTTCACACGATCAATAGTCGTGCCATCATTGCCACTAATAACTAAGTCATCAACATACCAAAATATAAATGACAATATCAACTTAAGTATGAACAAAGGGATAGCGAGATTGCCGTCGTCACTTCCGCATTAAACTCAATTTATAAGCTTAGACTATCATAGGCAATTCAAGTATCGATCCTCAAGGACGGTGGATATTCAAAATGCAAAATCTAGACTAATTGTGCTAAACATGTCACAAAATAAACATGGGTTTGAAGCTAAACTAAAACATAAACTAAATGCAGGAAAAAGAAAATATGACAAATCTAAACTAAAAAATAACTATAAAATAAAGGGGCCTAGGGTTAATTGGGTTCCTATGGATGACTAGGGGATCTATTAGTCGAGCCTAAGTCGACTACGGTCCTATTTTGCGATTGGGCCAAGTCTCTGACCTAACGACACCACCATAGGCCGACACTAGCTAGCACTCGCGTATACTAGGTTCGTCTACCAACAAAAAGCAAGCTCTAGCATAGCTTAAGACTTTTGATCTTATAAGCGTGCATAACAAGTGAAGAAACAATCAAGTTGTAAAACAAGCATTTTGGTCGCTAAAATAGATCGCATAAAAAACAACAAAGGACACCATCTTGATAGCACCATGATAGCTCCAAAAAAAAACAACAAAGGAACGCTCCAGAAGATCATGCATGTCATTTTGGTCGCTAAAATAGATCGCATATAGGTCTTTCATTTTGAAAACATATACAGTACCTCTAAGAGCCCAATGACTTTCAAAAAAGGACTTGATTTCATAAGCTTTAAATAGACGATAGTCGGCCAAATAACCAATAAGACATTTGCTCTAGAAGAAAGAAGAATCTCCAATCATTGAAGGAGGAAAAGCCATTATTGGGCCCGGTCTAAGAAACCTCTAGTTTGTATTAAAAAGACTATGCATGCGAAATAACTTCAAAAGGATCTTCCCTGGAAAAAAAAACACCTGCAATGTTATTACCAATACCTGGTTGATCATTAAAATGATTCGCCAACAATACCTATCCTTAGAAGGAGAAGACTAAGATAGAAGTTTTAATTATAACTTGAGCAATAATAAAGAGATAAGAGAAGATAGAATAGATTGGAGTGATTTGGAAGAACACTAAGGCTTCTTATATATAGGGAATCAAGAGACTAAAGGAAACTCAAACAATGCAACGTTTATTCCGCCAGAAGTAGCAGGACCAAATCTTCATTCATTAGATAAATTATTGGCATGCAAACAGGAAGAGAAAAAAAGCCAACGAAGATGTATGCAAAGTAATGATTGAATATAATGACTAAAGATTATTTAAATAATTTAGAAGAATTCGAGGAGTTTTGCACGTTGAAGTAGCTAGTTATGATTGTGTTGGTAGAATCCTGCTAAAGACAAAACCTATGGCTCTCGTAAAGAGAGAAAGTTCTCTCTCTATAAACTTAGAGACATGACAAATTTTAAATTTATAACAATTTGTTAGTGCTTGGTGTAAGTAGAACTTGACTTATAATCTAAAGCATGGATCTTTATGATTTGAAAATATCAAAGCTTTTTCACTCTGAAAGCGAAGGAGTATTATCCACACAGAGATTATACACAAAACTAGTTTAACATCTGATGCTAGATTGTTTCTGTTTTCATGTGTCAAGGATGGCAAATTAGTACTCCCTTTGTCTCAATGAATTGTTTACAAATGCTTTATACACAAAGACCAAGGTATAGAGAGATTAGAATTGCTTATAATATTATTAATAGATAAAGTAGAGAGTACAACATTTCCAAAACAAAAAAGTGTAAACTATTAACCGAAACACCCAAAAAAAGAAAGTGCAAATTATTGACTGGGGCAGAGAAAGTATTAGATTTGCCTACGAGTTGTTGAGGAATCATTTTCCTAAGGTTTCTTGGCCAATAAAGTATGGTGTAGAACTGGTCCCAAGGCATTTCATCATCACCTTTATAGTTGGACAAATGAAACTGCCAACTGTGGATCAACTATGTTGCTCATGTGTTGTCATGGTTAAAAAATGTGTGCTATGTAAAGGGTTATGATGCTTGGAAAATTAGGCTTATAGTCGATATTTAATTGCTTCGTTCGCTAATTCTCTTATTCAAGCTGAGGCCTTAGCAGTCAAAGAAGTGATCGTGTAGGTGAGGAAATAATAATGCTATCATGTCAACATTAGCACGGATTGCCTTAACCTTATTTTATGTCTTGCACGAGAAATTCAGATTCCTCATGAAATTAAGATAATAGTAAAAGGTATTCAGTATCTTAGTGGTTTTTTTCATTGTTTATCATTTAATTTTTGTCCTAGAAATTATAATAAGATAGCTCATAATGTTGCCCATCAGACAGTATAAGTGGGCCTTTACTTGTTATAAAAAAAAAAAAATTGCTTTATAAGACTAGGGTTGTTATTCATCAGAATATTCTTCCTTATCTAAATGTTTGAGGTTCTAGTGGATTTACTTTGGTAATCTTTGTCTTCTAATTCCTTATATGTGTGAAATTTTTATTTATTTTTGGGTTCAAATGAGCATATTATGTCAGTGATAAGAATCAAACTCCTAACTTCATGGTTTGGGTAACAGAGCTCTTACCCCTTGAGCTCACTCTTGTCCGCTTATATGGATGAACTAGCTTAGCACCAGTGCAAAGTTACACGTGATATATAGTAACCTTTGTTTTTTTAATATTGGCCTAGTGGTTAGATCAAGTTTTTCATATTAGGTGATTCATTTTGTAAAAATAATTCAAAAAATTTTAAATTTACTTTATGAAATTCAATAAAAGACCTTCATCATGGTTGTGAATGCTCGTATATTTGTTAATTTTGTTTTTTGATTCAAATGAGGGTACTATGGCGGTAATAAGAATCGAACTCTTAATTTTATAGTTGGGGAAAGAAAGCTCCTACCACTTAAATTATCTCTTGACTCTTGTCCTTTTATATGGGTGAACAAGATGGTTACCTTTTCGTGAAAGAAACAAAGAAAGAAAAGGAGGGAGAATCTTTTATTTTCGAATTTCAAATACGTTTGTAGACAATTATAGTGAGAACAAAATATCATCACCCCAAAATACTACTCCCTCTAATCCAATCCAAACTACCCACTCACTTTTTAAAGTCAAACTTGTTAAATATTGACATCGATTACATTAGGTCAAATCTTCGAAATTTATATATAAAATTTATATTTTTACGTTTTTTATAAGAATAGGTTTCGGAAAATTACAAATTCGACCCAAAAAAATAATATATAAATGAATAAAAACGCGGTCAAAGTGTCGTCTCATAGAGCGCAAAAAGTCAAACGGGTAGTTTGGATTGGAATGGAGGGAGTACTATGTATGTAACATAAGTAATTAAGTCTAAGTACTAAAGCGGGGAGAGATTGTAACACCCCCAGTATCCTCTTAGTTTAAAAATTCAAATTTCATATAAAATAGGATAATGGGCGTGCCATTATGTAATCAAATGTGGTAATCGAACCATGATTTAAAGCAAAAAGAATAAAAGTCCATATGAATAAAAACCAAGGTGATAAAATCCGATTACAACATTCCAAATTTAGCGGAAGCAAATCAAAGTTATAAGTCTCAAAAACCATCAAATGTTTTTAAAGTTCAAACTTCAAATATTCCATGATAGCGCGCTCTCCCCAAGAGTTCTCGACTCTACTTTCCACAAGTACCTATCATACGATCTGCTCACACAGTTTGTGGTCGTCGCAGGTCCAATCAAGGACAAAACAAAAGAAGGGTCAACAATAATTTTGAGTAAGGTAAACAATCCGAAAAGAAGAATTAGTAAGTTGTAAAATACTAATTTGAATTACATTTTGAAAACAATGTATGAGATGTAGAAATTTTCAATAACAACATGTGGTATTCCATATAATCAAGAAGACATCATGAGTGTTTCCAAACTTTTCGAATCAAATTCCTTCCAATACCTTTTCCATTTGAAAGAAAACATTTCTTTCCATAAGTTTTCAACATTTTCAAAACCACATTTCTTCCAATACATTTTCATTTGAAAGAAAACATTTCTTTCGATAAGTTTTCATCATCGGTATACTTGGATAGAGGCCGTATGGAGAGGATTCCCTCGCCCTAGTCCGGATAAGACGGGGTTCACCAAACCATGTACTAAACTGTCCAAACATCTCGAGTGTGTGCACACCCCTCCAAGGGCCAACCCCAAGGAAGAAGATAAGAGGACGGGGTCTCGATCAACTAACCCCCACCAAAAGCTCTGTATAGGAGGTCCCTTATTTGGGACAACCTACCCCTCTACCAAAATCGTTTCAGAACCAATATTAAAACCTTTCTAAACAATTAAATCCATTTATTTGAAATTAAACATTTCCATAACTTGTACAAAAGATCAAACGGTTTTGGTTTTCAAAACTCTTAAAAATCATAAGTCCTTTATTTCATTTCAAACACGATTCCATTTTCAAGAGATTGGACAACATCAATCATCTTCAATATTCATTTCATCACAATAATTCCAACTAATAACAACAATCATTACAAGCATATTAAATATTACAACATTCGGAACAATACTCAATAGTTCAAGAATAGTGTACGGATTAGTGTTTTCCCTTACCTCACAAGGTTGCTTAGGGGGCTGCACTGAAACTATTCAGAAAAGACAACTAAACAATGACAAACTGAGCTAAGATTAAGACTCTTGCAAGTACTCTGTTTCTGTTTGAATTGATTGTTAAAGAACAAGGATAGGACCTTAACCAAAGCACAAAGCCAATGGTTGAGGGTTGAACCTTGATCCCAGCACACAGCTAAGGACCCAAGCTCACTTCCAAGCACACAGCAAAGGAAGTTGTCTCAAGCACACAGCCAAGAGATGCAACAGAAACAAGGTTTCAGTTTTATATTTTACTTCAAATCTGTCTTTCATTCATTAGGAAATGGCCTTATATAGGCAAGGAGATTACATCCTACTCGTTCAATACATCCTAGGGCCACAATTGGCTTGCAAAAGAAACAGAAATAACAGCTACATTGTTCAGAATTAAAGCAATAAAGTAGAAAAGCAGTCTAATGAGACAATCTGCCTTAATGGGGTTGTTTAGGTTGAAACTGGTGGAGGAGTGGACTTCCAGGCTTGAATCTTGAGCTCAACTGAAGTTGGATGAATGCCAAAGGGTCTGCTAAAAGATCCTCGAGCTTGTTTGTTCAAAATAGGAAAGTTTGATAGTGACATTTAAACTACTGCAAAAGGCTGAATTCCTGGACAGTTTGTAGTTGTCCCTAAGCTAACTTTTTGTGTGTTTGTTTCTGGGGGGGGAAGTCCTGGGGAAAGTTGTAGAGGACCTTCCCAAGACATAGGTTTGAGGGTTGGTTAGGCTTGTTTGATTGTGTGGGGCCCCATGGACCTTGTTTAGAAAGGCTGGTGATAGGCTGTTTTTGGCTGGGGGCTGTTTTTGTTGTGTTGGGTTTGTTGGGCTGTTGGCTGAGCTTTGTTGTGGCCTAGTCTTGGGAAGTGGATGGCTAGGCTTTGTTCTGGTTGTGGTGGTGTTGTCTTAGCAGGCTTGAAGTGGTTGTGGCTTGGACTGAATAGAACATTGTCATAGCTGGTCATGGTGTTGTCTGAATGTAGGTTGTTGTTTTGATGTTGAGTCTTGTCTTGAGTTTGTGTCTTGTCTTGAGCTCGTGTCATGGCTCGTGTCTTGGCTTGGTCACATACTCCCGTTGCAACCTCCTTTTCTTGAAAAGGATTTGCCCTCAAATCTTCCTCACCTTCATCATCTGATTCACCATGGTAAGGACTCAGGTCTCCAACATTGAAAGTACCATGTACACCATAGCTTCCTGGTAGATCCACCTTGTAAGCATTGGTGCCTATCTTCTCCAATATCTCAAATGGTCCATCAGCTCTTGGCATGAGCTTGTTTCTCCTCTTGTCTGGAAATCTCTCTTTTCTTAAATGCAACCATACAAGATCCCCTGCCTTGAATTCCCTTGCTTTCTTAGGCCCTTGGACCTAGCTTTGTACAACTCATTGGACCTTTCAATCTGCTTCTTGACTTGCTCATGAATCTGTATCATTTGCTCAACTCTTTTCTTTGCATCATAGCTTGCCTTGTTTCCTTTGACTGGTGCTAGGTCTGTAGGCATGAGAGGATTAGTGCCATAAACTGTTTCAAAAGGACTTTTACCTGTGCTGCTGGAGGGAGCTCTGTTGAAGGCAAATTCAGCTTGTGCTAGCTTGAGGTCCCAATCTTTAATGACTTAGAAACAATGCTCCTTAAGATCTTCCCTAGTGTTCTGGTAGTGACTTCTGTCTGCCCATCAGTTTGGGGATGGTGAGAAGTACTAAACAATAACCTGGTCTTCAACAGCTTCCACAAGGTTCTCCAGAAATGGCTCATGAACTTTGTGTCTCTATCTGAGACAATGCTTCTAGGGACCCCATGTAACTTGACAACTTCCCTAAAGTATAGTTCAGCCACCCCCAATGCATCCTCAGTCTTCTTACAAGCAATGAAATGTGCCATCTTGCTGAATCTATCTACAACCACCATGATTGAATCCTTTCCCCCTTGAGTTCTAGGTAAGGCTACAATAAAGTCCATACTGAGGTCTTCCCATGGCTTGTTGGGTACTGGAAGTGGTGTGTAAGGGCCTGCTTGAAAGTGTGCCTTGGCTAGTTGACAAGATCTGCATCTCTTGAGGGCATCTTGCACATCACTGAGCATCTTAGGCCAATAGAACTGATCTTGTAAGATGTCATAGGTCTTCTGTACCCCAAAGTGACCAGCAAGGCCATTGGAGTGAACCTCTTTGACCAGTAGTCCCCTATAAGGTCCCTTAGGCACACACAGTTTGTTTCCATAGAATAAGTATCCTTCTTGAGCTGTGTACTTGCTCCCTTTCTTGACTTGCCCTTCTTGGTGTACCTCCCATTCATGCTTGAAGTCTGGGTCCTCTTGATAGAGCTCTTTCATAAATTCAAACCCCAACACCCTTTGCTCCATGAAGGTCAACATTACAGACCTTCTAGACAATGCATCAGCTACAACATTGTTCT
This sequence comes from Heliosperma pusillum, assembly GCA_022085475.1. Lineage (NCBI taxonomy): Eukaryota > Viridiplantae > Streptophyta > Magnoliopsida > Caryophyllales > Caryophyllaceae > Heliosperma > Heliosperma pusillum. The sequence goes on along the minus strand of JAIUZE010071215.1, from coordinate 7,884 downwards.
TACCTTCTATGTACTTGCTGGAGAATGAGAAGGATTGCAAGAACTCTACCCATTTGGCATGCCTGGGGTTGAGTTTGTGTTGTCCATTGATGTATTTGAGAGCCTCATGATCAGAATGAAGCACAAAAGGCTTAGGCTTCAAGTAGTGTCCCCAATGATTCAATGCCCTCACAATGGCATAGAATTCCTTGTCATATGTGGAATAGTTAAGCTTGGCCCCATTTAGCTTCTCACTAAAGTATGCCACAGGTTTCTTTTCTTGAGTAAGCACAGCTCCTATGCCAAGACCACTGGCATCCCACTCTACCTCAAAGAGTTTGTTAAAGTCTGGTAGAACCAATATTGGAGACTTGCACAATAGCTCTTTGATCAGATTGAAGGACCTTTCAGCCTTCTCATTCCACTTGAACTCTCCCTTCTTCATGCACTCAGTAATAGGGGCCATGATTGAACTAAACCCTTGTATGAACCTCCTATAGAAAGATGCCAACCCATGGAAACTTCTTACATCAGTAACAGTTTGGGGAATGGGCCATTCCTTGATTGCTTGCACTTTCTCAGGATCAACTGCTACCCCTTTCTTAGAGATGATGAACCCAAGGAAGTAAACCTCAGGCTGCATGAAGGTGCACTTCTCTAGCTTGCCATACAACTTGTTTTCTCTTAGGACCTCAAACAACAACTTCAGATGTTGCAAATGTTCTCCCTTAGTTGAACTGTAAATAAGAATATCATCAAAGTAAACCACTACACACTTGCCTAAGTAAGGCCTTAGGACCTCTGTCATCAACCTCATGAAGGTGCTAGGGGCATTAGACAACCCAAAAGGCATCACCAGCCATTCATAGAGCCCATGTTTAGTCTTGAAAGCTGTCTTCCATTCATCCCCTGCTCTTATCCTCACTTGGTGGTAGCCCTGCCTCAGATCAATCTTAGTGAACACTTGAGCCCCACTTAGCTCATCCAGAATATCATTAAGTCTAGGTATGGGAAACCTATACTTGATGGTAATGTTGTTGATGGCCCTACTATCAATACACATACGCCAAGTCCCATCCTTCTTTGGCACAAGCAAGGCTGGTACAGCACAAGGACTGAGGGACTCTCTTACATAGCCCTTGTTGAGTAGTTCACCTACTTGAAGTTGGAGCTCTTGTGTAGCCTTAGGGTCACTCCTGTAGGCTGGCTTGTTGGGTAAGATAGCTCCAGGCACTAGGTCAATGTGGTGCTCTATCCCTCTTAGTGGTGGCAGTCCACTAGGAAGCTCAGTAGGGAAGACATCACCATAACTTTCTAGGATAGATTTGACCTCTTCAGGGATATCAATGATACTCATCCCAGTCTCCTTGACTAGCAATATGTATACAGGTTGTAGCTCACTTAGCTCTTGTGCTATTTCTGATTCACTTATCAACATGACTTCTTTGGAAGCCTCACTCATGGGGTTTGGGTTGATCTTTAAAGCAGGTGGTAAAGGTGCTAGGGTGATCTTCTTCTTCCCATACTTGAAGGTGTAGGTGTTGTCTCTCCCATGGTGTATGGCATCCCTATCAAACTCCCATGGTCTCCCAAGCAGAAGGTGACATGCATCCATAGGTAGAACATCACAAAGACTCTCATCCACATACCCTTTACCAATTGAGAAAGGTATAACACATTGTTTATCCACCTTGATTTCAGCCCCTTTGTTTAGCCATCTGAGTTTGTAAGGTAGGGGGTGGTCTTTGGTGGGTAGAGCTAGCTTGTCTATCAGTGTTTTGGAGGCCACATTAGTGCAGCTTCCCCCATCAATAATGAGGTTACATACTCTACCCTTGATGGTACATCTGGTCCTAAAGATCTGGTGTCTTTGGTCCTCTTCCAAAGGTTGTGGTTGAGTATGCATTACCCTCCATGTTACCAAACTTAACCCTGCATCAGGCTCTATCAACTCCTCACTAGCCTCTACCTCAGGCTCTTCCATCTCTTCATCACAGACCAACACTTCATCATCTCCCCAATGGATTACTTCTAGGGTACTCAGAGCCCTTTTAGATGGACATTCTCTAGCAAAATGTCCATACCCTTGACATTGAAAGCACTTTTTGAGAGGGGTAGTCTTCCTTTGGCCTGCCTCAACAGCCTTGCCTTTATCAAGGTTGAAAGGAGTCTTAACAGGAACCACAGGTTCTCCTATCTTAACTCCTACAAAAGGTTTGAAGGTGGGGGTTCTGGATGGTGTCTTAGAAGCACTGGCCTTTCCTTTTCCCAATTTTTCTACCCTTAAAGACAAGTTGACAGCTTCCTCAAAGGAGTATATGTTTTGTAGCCTGACTTTGCTAGCTATCCTTTCATCCTACCCCTCTAAGAACCTTGCTATCTTTTGTTCAGATTTCTCAACAACCTCACATTGCAAAGTGAGTTGTTCACAGTCTCTTAGGTAGGACTCTAAAGGTCTTTGGTCTTGCTTTAGGTGAGTAAGCTTAATGAACATGTCTTGAGTGTAGTCCCTAGAGACAAACTTAGCTCTCATTTTCTTTTTCAGTTTGAGCCATTACTTTACAGGTTCTTTCCCTTCCCTAACCCTCAAGGTTTTCATGTTTTCATACCACAGTGAGGCATAGCCTTTTAGTTTCATGATAGCAACCTTAAAAGCCTTTCTATCAGTGTATCCTTTACACTCAAAGACTCTTTCTACAGACCTTAGCCAATCTAAGAAATCATCAGGGTTCAAGCTACCTAGAAAGTCAGGAATCTCTACCTTGATATCTTTGTCTTGGTGTCTGAGAAGACTGTGATCTGAGCCATCTAAATCTGACATTTCAAACTGATCTACAGGTTGTCTCCTCCTTACTCCACCTTGTGGGAAAGGTGCTCCTCTTCCTCGACCTCTGCCTCCCCTTGTATCATTGTTCTATTGGCCCTCAAGGAGTTCATTGACAGATCTAGAGACCTCCATTACAGTTCTGACAAGATCTTGAACTGTGTTTTCAATACCTGTGATTCCCTCTTCACTCATGGTTGTATTTTGTGTTTTTAATGTAGTTAGGTAGATGAACTCACAAACCAAAGCTCTGATAACCAATTTGCACTGAAACTATTCAGAAAAGACAACTAAACAATGACAAACTGAGCTAAGATTAAGACTCTTGCAAGTACTCTGTTTCTGTTTGAATTGATTGTCAAAGAACAAGGATAGGACCTTAACCAAAGCACAAAGCCAATGGTTGAGGTTTGAACCTTGATCCCAGCACACAGCTAAGGACCCAAGCTCACTTCCAAGCACACAGCAAAGGAAGTTGTCTCAAGCACACAGCCAAGAGATGCAACAGAAACAAGGTTTCAGTTTTATAATTTACTTCAAATCTGTCTTTCATTCATTAGGAAATGGCCTTATATAGGCAAGGAGATTACATCCTACTCGTTCAACACATCCTAGGGCCACAATTGGCTTGCAAAAGAAACAGAAATAACAGCTACATTGTTCAGAATTAAAGCAATAAAGTAGAAAAGCAGTCTAATGAGACAATCTGCCTTAATGGGGTTGTTTAGGTTGAAACTGGTGGAGGAGTGGACTTCCAGGCTTGAATCTTGAGGTCAACTGAAGTTGGATGAATGCCAAAGGGTCTGCTAAAAGATCCTCGAGCTTGTTTGTTCAAAATAGGAAAGTTTGATAGTGACATTTAAACTACTGCAAAAGGCTGAATTCCTGGACAGTTTGTAGTTGTCCCTAAGCTAACTTTTTGTGTGTTTGTTTCTGGGGGGGGAAGTCCTGGGGGAAGTTGTAGAGGACCTTCCCAAGACATAGGTTTGAGGGTTGGTTAGGCTTGTTTGATTGTGTGGGGCCCCATGGACCTTGTTTAGAATGGCTGTGATAGGCTGTTTTTTGGCTGGGGGCTGTTTTTGTTGTGTTGGGTTTGTTGGGCTGTTGGCTGAGCTTTGTTGTGGCCTAGTCTTGGGAAGTGTATGGCTAGGCTTTGTTCTGGTTGTGGTGGTGTTGTCTTAGCAGGCTTGAAGTGGTTGTGGCTTGGACTGAATAGAACATTGTCATAGCTGGTAATGGTGTTGTCTGAATGTAGGTTGTTGTTTTGATGTTGAGTCTTGTCTTGAGTTTGTGTCTTGTCTTGAGCTCGTGTCATGGCTCGTGTCTTGGCTTGGTCACATACTCCCGTTGCAGGGGCGGTTACAACGCCTCTTCTACAAATTCCGAGTCTACAATATGTATAAAATATCGATTACTAATGTATCCAAGTCGGTTCTTAACTTTCTTGTTTCACATTACTTGTTTCATACGGTTTCTATTATGTTAAGTTCCGTTAACTAACTCATCCCGCTCTATAGTCTATAAATATGATTTAGCATAAGACCAGAATGTATATGAATGATTTATTAATTCATTTATTGTTTTATTTAGTCAATAAGCATACATGCAATGAGATTAAACAAGTTATATTAACCTAACTACCTTCACGATTTTTCAGTCGAAAACAGAAACTTTAAATTGTCGTATCTCTCTCGTTACTAATCATTTTGATAAGTGGTTGGTGGGGTTGGATTCCTTGAGATGTCCTCTAACTTTAATATTCAGAGGGTCAAAGCCAAAAAGGTCTCTAAGTTGTACTAATTTAAAGTTTAACAAAATATGTCCAAAAACGAGTCTTAATATGTTATTATGTGGGAAATATTTTTAACAAATCGTAATGCCAAGATTCGAAAGTTTAAAGTGCTCTACTTTCCTAGTAGTTTAACATATTAAAAGGTGGGATGTTAATTAAGTATAATTTCAAAAGCCTTTTATGAAGATGACGAGTTTTCACTAGTAAAACTATTATACTCATTAATCTCGTTTTTTCCAGATTATATAACAAACTTGTAAAAATCATAATAAATTGAAAACATCATATTTTAAGGCGTGGTCAGTTTGTATAGGTTCGTTTATGAGTCTACTAACTTTAAGTACATCTAGGTCGAAGTCTAAAACTGAGTTTAAGATACCCAAAATCATGTTTTTCCATAATTTGTCGGATTTCGAGACAACAAAAGTAACAATGCATAAATCCGTCTTAACATAATGAAACGAGTTTATTCCAGAGCCTAACATGCTCTATATTCATTGAAGTTTATTTTGGTAAAAGGGCTTGTCTTCATTAATCCTGTAAGTTACATTTTAAGACTCAAACATTGGGACATGCAGATTCGGTTTGTCCAGAATATAGTTTTAGTGTATGATTTTTCATTTTAAAACGGTGCATGAAATGACTACGAAATTTTGTGAGCATTTTAATAACATCATACGGTACAACATATATTACTTTCACATTAAAATAACGAGTATACGTCCGATTAATATTCTGTTCATAATCAAGCTATGGATTTTGACACTTTAATGGTTGTTACATGCTTAGATCTATGCATGCATGAATGGAGACTTGTTTGTTGAAGTTTATAGTTTAAGAAACATATGAATATGTGTTTTGAAGATATTGAAACCGAAATAAAATGGTTTTGGATGTTCCTTACATGGTGAAGAACATAAGCTAGGCAAGATCCTCCACCTACAATGCTCCTTCTTCTTCCTCCTCTTCTTTTCTCTCTTTCTCCCTCTAACCTCTCTCTATTTTTTTTTGTAAAATGGTGTTTTGAAATCTGATGGAGTGGAGGAAATAATGAGGGTTGAGTGTTTAGGTAAGTGTGTTTTTGAGAAGAGAAAAAGAGAGTGAATGGGGAGGTGTGTGGTGTCACAAATGGGGGACAAAGAGGAAGGGAATCTTTGCATAAATTGGTCCATTTTGTATGCTTTGACTAGGCACTTAATATGGGGTCTAGGCATGCTTAGGTTTGTCTCAAATTTCATATTTGTGAAGCATAGGAGATGGGTTTGGGCGGCGGAAATTTTAAATGGCGCGACGGTCTATTACGCACACAATTGTTCGACGGTTTTTACCAATTACTAACGTCAATATTTTATTTGTTCTACCTCATATTTTATTATGTACGGATTTTATTTTATAGATATATATTTATAATGTTCAGCATTAAGATTTTATTATTAATTAATTTCCCCAAAGTCGTACCCGATTCTCATCGAAGCGATAATTATATCGCCACTAGATCTTCCATTTTATCTTCATTGATTTCAGTCTATTAAAATCCTTTTTTTTTGCTAATATTATTAATCTTTTTTTTTTTTTTTTTTTTTTTATTTACGAATTTTACGGGTATTACAATCTACCCTCCTTAAAAACAAACTTCGTCCTCGAAGTTAAAACATCCCTCTAGGAGCAACAAATATAACCTCATTCCTTAATATACGAGGGAAAGATGTGGGTGTTACATCCCACCTCCCTTAAAGAACATTACGTCCTCGTAACTAAATATTTGGCTAAAATAGTTCTAGATACATAAGCTCCAAGGTTTCCTCGGCTTCCTAAGTGCGGGCGTCATTGGTTGACCATAATACCTCCTCAATTACTTTCAAGGTCTCATATTGGCCTATGGGTTTAGGCTTAATTTTCCTTTCTAACGAAATCGCATAACCCTTCTCCTAGGTGATACCCTAACCAAAATCAACTTATCTCCCACTCATGGTTAATAATCGATCGCTATGCTGGTCCATTCCCTAGTTACGCGAGAAACGCTCAATACTTTCTCCCTCATCAAATTGCATCTTCTATCTCTATTATTTTTACCTATAATTACGCATATACATGTGTTCCATAACATCCATTAACCTCTTGCGGAGTTACTAACACCTTTAAACCAAAACTCTTAAATCTCTTTTACCTCCAAATAGAAACAAATTTTTATCCTCAAATCTCCAAGTGATATACAACTATTAATAATTTTATTAAATCCAATTCCACATGAAATTCTAGTAATCATTAACTTAATTCTTCGAATTTACACCGTCGTAACATCATTCACCTTAAGCCTCATAACATTCCATGTATCACATTTTGAAATTAATTTAGCGGCCTTAATTAACCGTTATTTGAGAACTTCACAATTCGTTTCTCCGTCATCTCACATCCACAAAACTAGGTATATCTCAAATTCCTTATTGATCGTTAAAACCAAAACATACTCTACTAGTTTTAGCATTCTCTATTGACGTCAAAACATTAATGGGCCAATAAGGTTTCCCCGAAAATTCACCCTTAGATTTTCTCCATTGGTCAATTACCATAATTGATAACATTCTTCTTAGTATAACTTACTTAAAACCTTATTTCTTCACATGCTACAAGCCTCCAACAACTACGAAAACTCTTTACAAATTGTTATAACGTTTACCTCAAATAGCCAAGTGTTCCTCAAGAATCACAATCCATATCATGTTATTACGTCGAACTTCTATCTTTCACTTAAGTTCCATTGGTCATGTCCATTACTTTTCCATAAAATACGTATCCTTAATCATATCATTAACTTCATCACAAATATTATATCCATTTGCTCTTTGGTGAACAATTGTATATAAGCCTCACATCCTCTTTTTACTTCTCGCAACATTACATTCTCTTTTCACAATTATTCATAATCTTATGCCTCTTTACTGAATCCACACTCTAACAAGAATTCCTTCAAGTATATGGGTAATCGCTTGTTCTTAATATCTTAGGACACGTAAATATCCAACTTACTACACAAGATCACGCCACACAGTTAGCTACTACCCCAGTGTCCATTCTATTTCTTATTACTATTATTCTTTCTAAACATACTACTTTCGTTCCAATAAAAGATAGAGACATAATATTTAGTGATATCATTTAAACAAATAGTGTCTCATTTTACTCCTTCAACATATGAGACTTAAAGATCTCAAATCGATTTCAATGTCATGGATAATATCTCATTCTACTACATGAAGCGCTTATATCACATGCAGTTAATTAGGCAACA
>JAIUZE010071214.1:0-25966 GCA_022085475.1 Heliosperma pusillum | reverse complement strand
GGCTGAATTTTGCTGAACTTTTCTGAACTGAACTTATAGGAGCTGAACTGAACTTATAGGGGCTGAACTGAACTGAACTGAACTTATAGGAGCTGAACTGAACTTATAGGAGCTGAACTGAACTGAACTTATAAGAGCTGAACTGAACTGAACTTATAGGAGCTGAACTTAACTTATAGGAGCTGAACTGAACTGAACTGAACTTATAGGAGCTGAACTTTTCTGAACTTAATTTTACTTAATTGAATAGAACTTATATAATCTAAACTTTACTAAACTGAACTTTATTATAATCATTATCTTTTGGAAAGGGTTGTCATACAAAAAAAAAATATACTCTAAAACATAAGGTAAGATAATAAAATTATTCCGATTTATATACATTTGTTTGTTGATACAGATTACTACGTTTACATTACGATAAAAAAATAAATTACATATTACATCGTTTTTTAACTATCTATTTCTATATCATCATCTTCCTCATCACTTTCTTCTTCATCTTCACTACCACTCGAAACAACGAATCCATTGTCTCGCCAAATGTTTTTGTACTATCTTGTTTCGTATCTTGAACATGGCATTTTCCCGCTTATAATCAAACATGTCTGAATCTACTGTTTCTTGAATATTCACGTCATGTTGTATAATAGGTATTCCAAGAGTATGCATCCTTATAAAATTATGAAGTGTGAATGTAGAAATAATAATAGACATTTGATACTTTTGTGACATTTAGAGCATATTTTGTTAACATCTTCCACCTTTTTTTCAATTAACCAAATGTCATTTCAACTTTCATTCAAAAATAATGAATGTCGATAGTTGAAATACTCTACAATTTCTTCAGGCGGTCTCAATGATAATGTATGTATCCAATAATTAATGTCAAATGTTTTTATATCGGTTTTCATAAATAATATATTTCGTATAATTTTTCTAAACTTAATTTGTAAGAATTGAACTTTTCTGAACTGAACTTATAAGAGCTGAACTTAACTGAACTGAACTTATAGGAGCTGAACTGAACTTATAGGAGCTGAACTGAACTGAACTTATAGGAGCTGAACTGAACTGAACTTATAGGAGCTGAACTGAACTTATAGGAGCTGAACTGAACTGAACTGAACTTATAGGAGCTGAACTGAACTTATAGGAGCTGAACTGAACTTAAAGGGGGTGAGTTTAAGTCCAAAAGAACAGGGCCTTAATTCAAAAATTCTATAGTAAAAGTAATAACACTACTATCTATACCTAAAACTTCTAACTAAAGCTTCTAATATCCTATCTATACGAGATGACAATTGATAGAAGGAACGAAATATTCAAAAGAATAAATCGAATAGACAGAAGAAAGAAAGAAGGAAAGAATAAAGAAAAACGAAGGACGAACCCCAATACTATCTTCCCTCTATGAAAATTCTAATGTCGACAGTAACTCGACAATACTAACTGTACAAGTAAACTAGTCCTCAAGGAGTGCAATATATCCTCAACATTTCAATCATCGGATTCCTACCAAAATATTTCATAAGCATACCACATCGAGTAGCAATTCCCAATCATTCCAATTCAATTAAAATCTTCAAAAATCCATCGAAACTATTATTGGAAATCACCATCAAAATATTTATAATTAAGGAAACAAAACCACTAACAACCACAAGGTAAAGGACTTACTATGAAATCCTTTAATCCAATTTATTCCAAAAACTCATTACCTCAACTTATTTACAATGAATCCTCTCATCCTCCAAAGTTGAATCTCGAAACCTCAAAGCGATTAGTCACACATAACTCGATTCACTTCACGTTTGCAAAACATAGGGCAATGTGACCGTAATTAATTTATTTATCTCTTCCAAACTCTCAATACATCGGTTTTCGCTTATGTCCATATTCCTCAAGTTGTGTCATCAAATCCAAATTCCACAAAGTATTAATTCCCGTTAGGGTCCAACATTTAAAACAACTATTTTTCCAAGTAACCTTTAAAGAACCACTAAAATCCTTAACCACAACAACCAACCACCATTATGCTTAATTCGATCCTCAAAAGAAATGATATTGCCACTTCAAGCTTTCATAGTCTAAAACCGCTACGAGACTTTCCTCCTAAGTTTATCCTCAAATCCTTATAATCATCTAAACACGGAACTAGCTTAATAGGGTGGTTAGGTACCATATTCGAAACTTCTTATTTACTCCAAAATAGACATATCATAAGAATGGTCTTCCAACCAATACTAAACTTCTAATTCCAAAAGACTAAATTACCAATGAGTTAAGAAGTAATAGCCAACTCATTCGACTTTACACCTTCGAATATCATGAACTATTTACACACCATTCATGACAAGTATCTAGCATTAAAATCATTAAACATACCTTACCACACCTTTCTCAAGGATACCAACTCTCACCACCATAGAGTGAAATTAGATCTATACTATTTTCCCCAAATCACAAGTTCATTCTAACAAACACTAATATTCCACAGAATTCAAAGTTCTTCCGACTAAGTATAATATACCACAATCCGATGGTGATGACATCCATAAAAAAATGTTACAAGAGGGAGGTAAGGATACCAATACTAAGATGGAGGAACTATCTAGAGAAATTTCCAAGAGGCAATTAGGTTGGAAGAGAAAGAAGCACCTAGATAGAAGGAAGAGAGCATAATACACTAAGGACGATAGAATTCATAGATGAAGAAGGAATTCACTTCAATTAGGCTTGTAAATCTTCAAATCTTCGGTAGAGGATACTCCCTCTAGGTAACACATATTCCACCCTAAGGCGTAATATTGCTCCTAGCAATTTGGCTAGCCACCCAAGCATAGCCTCCTTGGCAATTGTCTTCTCTATGAGGAGGGACCCGGTTGGCAGTAACAACGAACTCTTCTACACGAGGTCCAACCATCTTAATAAGAGACAAAACAAATTAAGTTACTCCTAACAATTAGCATAAACAAATAGACTACAACATAAATCCTAATCTACCCATCCTACCATTCTATCTCACAAGTTTATTATTTTATTTAGGTCAAGTTATTTATACTAGGGTACACAAACGTGCGTCGGGAGCAAAATAGGCTCTGATACCACGGGGACACCCTCAATTGCGGGAAAGAAAAACATAATTTTTTTAAATACATAATGAAGGTGTTGAAAAAAAAGGGTCATTACAATACGGAAATAATATTCTACAAAAGAAATATACAAGACGGGAGAACATCGCCGTATAAATACGGAAATAAAGATGGTATAATGATATACAATCTAAGAACCGAATATAGGTCCAAGGTAATACTTCGCTCGCTAGCTCGTCATGTACCCAAATATGCATTCACCACCTGTTCGACCGCATATTAATATAAACACGGAAGCCACAGTCAGGGGGAGTAACTCGCCGTTCTCCAGCAACGAAACTGTCGAGAGTTTAATGAAACATGAATAACATAATGCCCAAAAATTGATATGGAAAACACAAAACTTTAAACATATATGATATGCTTTTATGTTATGAAACAGATAACTAACAAATAACCTAGCATGTGAAAGCTATCATGTGAAACCGATAATAAACTATAACTCGAGGTAGGGAAGCTTGTATGCTAGCTCAGAGGTTCCTCTCAGAAACATGGCCATGATACACTCAAACCCTAATCAACACGTAATCATGTGAATCAGTTAACAATCGGTAATCCAAACTCTATCAATCCTAGCCGGCTTGCATCTCACCTTCTAGAACTCATCGAATCATACAAACATGAAAGACCAATACGTCTACAAACAGGCATAAGTTCCTAGTACAGTCAATAGAAGACTTCTGTAACTCGAGGCTATACCACAAGGTAGGAAAACATCCTAGTCCTAGACTGATCAGACCTAGCGACAACAGCTATTCCGTTCCCCGTCCCATGACATAAACGTCTATGAGAAACTCTACTAGGCGACCCCCTAAGCAGAGATGGCTAGTACTTAAGCTGGTTCCAACCCCAAAACGGATTAGGCAACCATGCCCCGACTTGGATATAAACCCACCAAGCCGAGACACAAAAGCTATCAAGCGGCAAACTCCGTATGCTAGTTAAAGATAGTACGGGCCTATCAATGTCGTGGTCCAAGCTACTCATTTAGAATTAGAATGGTCAAGACGCCATATTCTCATAATTCTCTATGGGTACTTAGTCAACACGACACCAACCATAAAATAAAACAGTCACGGGAAAACATCCTATCATGTGACTATTTGCATATCAATAATAATCAAATATCATATCGCCTCATATCTACCAAGGCTAATTCATAATTAAATACAACCGTACTTGAAGACAAATCCCCGACCCGAGTCCCGCGACGGGTCATCAGTCAAATCGGGGCTGACTAGATCTTAGTTTGACCAAACCCGTTGGATCAAACCGGCTAGAAACAGAGTCTTTACCACATAGACTAAGACATAAAAGTCAACATATTCATTACATGTTATTTTTTCAAACTTCTAACATGTGAATTATTCAATCTTACGTAAACCCCCGCTTGACTTAAAGGATATCAAATTAAACTACGATCTTGTCTTATAATTTCTAACATGTGAGAAATAATAATTTATGAAAAACCTTTTTAATTAAATATTTTACTTATTAATATTTCCCACTTGCTAAATATTACAAAAACACGATAAAAATGACGATAACTCAAAAACCGTCACAAGTCCCAAAGTGGGACCCACGGGCTGAGTTGGGCCGGACCCCACATGGGCCTGGATGGGCCCCACGGCCTGTTTGGGCTGTTTTGGTTTATTTTTCCAACTTTACTAAAACCGTTTTCCTAATATTTCCCGCATGCTTTAACATAATTAAAACCCGTCAAAACAACAATTAAACAATCAAACATCGACACAACCCAAAGACCAAAACCCGGACCCACCATGGACCAGCCCAGACCGGGTCTGAACCGGCCTGGACCGGCCGGTCTGGTCCGGTTCACCACCACCACTATTTCCGGCCACCACTTAAAACAACCCCCCAAATTCCACATTAATTCTAACATGTTTTTAATTAACAACATCCATTTTTAAACAATCAAAACAACCATCAATCATACAAAAATCATGATTATGAAGAATCATCCAAATTCATCAAGAACAACCAACATGTTATAAAATCATAAAACATCATAATAACTACTACTTAACATGTTACTAACTAAAAATCCATGAATCATAATAATATGAACCAAAACTGAAGATGAACCAAAAACTAAAGAAGACTAAAGCTACTAAGGTATGTAACATCTATTCGTCGAGTAACTCGGAATCGTTACCTTAGCTTAGCTAAAATCAAGTAGCACCAAAATAATAAGAACTAAGAAAATAAGAAACCCGTCTTCTAGTCTTCTCCTAAATTATACGAGTCACCAAACTCGTCTTCAAAATCTTCCCCTATAAGAAATGACAAGAAAACATTATTAGAACTTAAAACTTGATTTTCCATAATTAAAGTGTTGAAAACGATTTGTCGGAATTTAAAATAAAACGTACTTGAAGATGGGGAGCGAAGAGGAGATCCTAGAAATATAAGTTAGGACGGATTTAATTAAGAAATGAAGGTTTTATGAAGGTTTTGCTCAAGAACGATGAAGAACGGTTGAAGAACGCGAAGAACGCTCAAGAACGATTAAAGAAAGTGATATTTTGATCTTAATTTGATTTGTTGAAAAATGAAAAGTTGTTTGTGAGGTAAAGTGGAGTGTAGTGAGCGTGAGTATAGAGCAAATAGTGAGTGGGTTTTGAAAATGTGTTATGAATCGACCGGTATAATAATTATTATTACCGTATTAATTAGATATTAAGTTAATTGAATTAATTAAATATCAAGATATAGGTTATGGAATGAAAAGAAATAAAATATCAAGGCTAAGAGAGGAAGAAAAACCGTGTGGTATGGGTGATATCGGGTCAGTTTTGTAAACGATTTGCGTAATTTTCGTTAACTGAGCGATAAAGTAAATAAATATCTAGATATTATTATTAGTTTAATCAAAAGAATTAAAATATCTAATGTGAGTGGAACACGATGACACGCGCGTGTGACTCATGCCAAAGTCGAGTTTTGATTTTGTTTCGCGCTTTACGATGAGTCGGGAATAGTTAAATGACGTTCGGTTAAAACCGTAAACGTTATTCTTTAAATTCCGAACAAATTCAAAATAATTATATTAAATTATGATAAATCTTAATAAATCCAAATAAAAATAAATCAAAAATATTATTTTTTTAAATAAAATTTCGGTCTTCAAACTTATGAGGCGAGTCGGGAAAAAGTCAACGGAAGTCAAAGTTGAATGAAAAGTCGAGAAAAGTCGAAGATGACTTAAAAGTCAAGAAAAGTTTATGACGACTTAAAAGTCAAGAAAAAGTCAATGACGACTTTAAAAAGTCAAGGAAAAGTCAAAGACGACTTAAAAGTCAAGAAAAGTCAAAGATGACTAAAAATGGTCTTTTCATGGAATCCCTCAAAAATTCCAAATACGAACGCGGAATTTCGAAATAAGACTCGGAACAAAAATTCCTATTTTAAAAACTTAAGTTCTACTGAAAAGTGTTAGTAAATATTTTCACTAGAAGAATAGGGTATATTTCGGGTTGTTACAGTTACTTTCGAAAACTTTTCCTATACCTTTTTGGAAAATGTCATGTTTTTGAAATACATTTCCTAGTAAATATTTTGAATACCAATTTTAAGAAAACGATTTGGTCCTTATAACTTTTCTTTTCTACTCTCAAGTTTCGAGGACGAAACTTTTTAAAAGGAGGGGTGATTGTAACACCCGGAAATGTACCCTATTTTTCTAGTAGAAATATTTTACGAAATCTTTTCAGTAATTTTAAGCTTTAATTTATAATTTTAAGTTTCGAGTCGAATTTTGAATTTCCGAGTTCGTATTTTGAATTTGTGCGAGATTTCATGAAAAGGCCGTCTTAAGGCGAGTTTGACTTTTTGGTTGACTTTTCCTTACTTATACTCTATTTCCCTTAACCTAATTCATTACTCCAAAATCAAACACAAACCTTCTTCCTCTTTAAGAAAACTCAATCCTTGCCTCCTTAGCTTTTTCCGATCTTTGATTCATCGTAGTTCATTCGTTACTTGACGGAATTCACGTAAGTTCGTCTTATTCTTCCCCTCTTAGCTTTCTCTATCCGTATTGGTAATAAAATTACCGCCTTTCTCGCTTTTTAAATTATCCGTCTTTCTTAAGGTGGATGATATTCCTTTTTTATTATCTAATTGTTTGTAGGTGGAGACTAGGAAAGCTTAGTAACCGTTTAAAGACGCGTAAAGGTAACGGTGAAGGGTTACTCGATATCATTTACGTGTTTTACATGATTTCCATGTTAGAATTCGTTTTTGGAATACAATGAGAAAGCTTAGAAATTATGATTTTGAGGATGATTGTTGTTAGTTGATGATTGTTGATGATGAATATTGATTGTTGCTAGTTGATAGAAGTAAATTAGGAAAATTGGAAATGATAGGAAGGTGTTGTTGGTTCTCGGGTGGACTCGTGTAAATTCACAGCACCGACCCTTTTTGGTAGAATGCTCATATCTCCTTCGTTACTTGCTTGTTTTGGGCTTTTGACCACTCGTTGGAACCGTAAGAGGATAAGCTATCACCTCGACTTGGAATTTCTGAATTCCCATATCTAGAACTATAGTTATGACAGTTTGAAGTGAACCCTTGTATAAGTTAGTTTCCAAACTTGTCGTTTTGGAGAGTTATCTATGTTTCTTATTTATTATGCTTCTTAAACTTGGTTAAATGCTTGGGTATCATGTATCGATTCATGTTTTGGATGTATGATATCTTATTCGCTTGTATCACATGTTTTGTGACGGTTTTTGGTATGTCCCCCTTTGAGTCGGTTTTTACAAATGATACGGGTTGAGCACGGTTTGGTCTTGTGCTTTGTACTCTCATTCCCTTGGCTACCTTCCCGTTCGTAAGGCTGGAATGTCGGAACGGAGAGGTATCCTACTGCTTAATTGTATGTGTTAGTGGGCATACGACGACGTTGTTGGGAGTTGAACGCTATGCGTTGTTCGACCCGGCCGTCAAATGTTGTGTACTTGCGAGGTGGTGTTATTTGCATGTAGCGTACCGCTTGTTATGAGGCTTGAGCTCTTTTCCGCCTCTTTCGTGAATTTATCTACCGAATTTGGGGTACTCGGCATATATATTGTAAGACCGAGTCTTGGATGCGAAATGTCATCGCGTGTCGAATCGGAACATGATTTATTCCGAGAGTCTGGCCAGATTTAGACTAGGAACCGTATTATTATCGTCGCCCTACCAAGAGGAAATTAGTCTACCTACACGAAATGTCATCGTGTATGGGTTGAGGGAAATGTCATCCGTGAACGCCTTTTAATCATACTTGCCCTGTACACGATGCTAGTGCGTTTCATTTACCGTGAGAGTTGTCGTCTTGTGTCGTCTTTGAATGCGTGATTTCATGATATTGTTCATGGTCATTGCACGATTTGACACCGTCAATGTCTTGGTTCGTGAATGGATGATAATATGTTGTATTTATCGTGATCATCGCATGACTTGACTGGTTTGTCTGTCGAGTCTCAATCTTATCAATCTTATACCGCTAACGGTGAGATGCAAGGCCTAGTGAGCGTATTCGATTGCCTAAGAGTGTCTTCCCCGAGTTCTTTGAATAACATGTTGGTTTCGGATTTGATTCCCACGTGATCTTATCATTATCTATAGAATTGCCTATCTATTCTTATCGCAACTCACATGTATATATATATATGCATGACTTTACTTTCGTATTTCCTTATATGTACGTTTGGTGTGATATGGCTAGGAGAACCCGGAGTTACTCCCCACTGACTGTGGCATTCATGTTTTTCATGGATGAACAGGTTGCTTGCTATGGTTGACTTTTTGGATACGATATTTTGGGGTTCGGGTGTGACTGCGGGCGTGTCCAGGAAGTTCACCTTAGACGATAGTAGCTAGTTTTGGTTAAACACTTGTTCTTTGCTAACATTTTAAGAGACCCCGTCTCTTTATTGTATATTCCGTACTTAGTTTGTAATAGTTTGACACTCCTCGTTTTATTTAACTTGCATGTATAAAAGTTTTTAAAAACTACCTATTTCCGCATTATAATTCACATGCTTGTTTGATTTATTATTCCGCATTCGCGAGGGTTGTCACAATTCGTGAGAAATACTCAGATATTTTATCTAATCTTGAAGGAGAAGAAGATCCATTCTCATCTCCATTCTTAAAAACCAATCAACTTTCAAACAACACTCCATCTTCATCTTCACAAACGAATATGGTTCGACTTTCAGACCATTCGAAACCCACCGCAAAAACACTTCCAAGGGGTATTGCTACACCCCAAATCGCAGCCCAAAACTTTGAAATCAAACCTGCCTTCATTAACCTTATAGAAAGAAGCCAATTTAGTGGCAATGCCACAGAAGATCCCAACCTTCACATCCAAAACTTCTGTGACTATTGCTCCACTATTAGACAAACTGGAGTCACCAAAGGGCAAATTAGAGAGATGCTCTTCTCATTCTCTTTGAGGGGTAAGGCAAAGTTGTGGATACATAGCCTTGATAAGGTTACATTAGGTATCACCGACTGGGAGAGTTTAGCTCTTGCCTTCTACCAAAAGTACTTTCCTCCGGAAAAGACCGCTTTGTTGAGAAGTCATATCACTGGTTTCCAACAAGGAGATGATGAGAGCCTATATGAAGCTTGGGAGAGGTACAAGGACTTGCAAAGGGAGTGTCCTCATCATGGGATAGATCCAAGGCTCCTTGCCATCACATTCTATAATGGGTGTTATATAGAGTCCCGTCGTATCCTGGATTCTGCTAACAATGGAAGATTTGATCAAATTAATGTTGAGATTGCTCACACTACCATTGAATCCAAGGCAATTCACGATTCTCAATATAGAAATTCCCACTCTATACCATTGAAATCTAAACAAGAGGACCCCACTTTGACACTTTTACAAACTCAAGTAGCCCTTCTCACACAAAAGCTAGAACAATTCCAAACCTCTACATTTCAACTGAGTGACAATGGTGTAAGTAATTTAGAAGCTATGATGCTGCAATTGGCTCAAAGGCAAGACACCATAATAGCTCAATTCCAAGAGAGCAATCAAGCTAAGGACGCCGCCATCAAATTGTTGGAAGCTAGAATTTCCCAATATGCCTCTTCTAATACCCATCAAAAGCAAGGGTAGATGCCTTCACAATGTTACCAACCTCACGAAACTGTAAATGCCATTTCCTCGAGAAGTGGTAAGGCTAATGATGAGCCCGTGGTTGTTGATATTGAAGCTGAGGTGTCCATGTCAAAGGGGAAAGAGCCCGAGATTCCTATTGAGATCAAAGTCCCATTTTCCCAAAGATTAGCCAAGCACAAGGAGGACGCAAAGTATGGTAAGTTTCTAGACGTCCTCAAGAATTTAAAGGTAACAGTCCCTTTCATTGAATTGCTTTCCCAAGTTCCTTCTTATTCCAAGTTTATGAAGGAAGTCCTCAAAAAGAAGAGATCCTTCAATGAGATGAAGACAGTAGCTTTCACTGAAGAGTGTAGTGCCCTCTTGCAAAATAAGTCTCCACCAAAACTTAAGGACCCTGTTAGTTACTCCACCCCTTGCACTATATGTAACAACCCGTAATTTGAAAGACCGAAATTATATTTGAAAAATAATAAATTTATTTTATTTTAATTTATTAAGATTTATTTGAATTTATGATAATTTAATATAATTATTTTGAATTTATTCGGAATTAAAGAGAAGGTTTTACGGTTTAACCCCGAACGTTATTTAACTATTCCCGAGTCAACTTAAGTCCCGAAACAAACCCGAAACCCGACTCTTGCATGAGTCACACGCCCCATGTCACGTTTTTCCACTCATATTAGATCTTTTGATCTTTTGATTAAATTAATAATAATATCTAAGATATTTGTAACTTTATCGATCCGTCAACTTAAATTACGCAAATCGCTTAAAAAACAGACCCGATTTCTTCTAAAATCACACGGCTCCCTCTCCTCTCTTAGGACTAGATATTTTCTTTCTTTTGATTACAATAACATAATATCTAAATAATATCTAGATATTTGATTAAATTAACTGAATATCTAATAATATCTAAACAATTACCATAAAATAATTATAAAACCCGAGTCAATCCCGTAACAACAATTTCAAAACCCGACTCCATAATTCCTCTATATTTACACGGCACTCCTCCCCCTAATTCTCACTACTTATCTTTTCATTTTACATTAAATTAACTTAACATCTAATTAATATCTCCTTTAATATAATCAAAATCGTTCTTGGTGTTCTTGAGCGTTCTTCATCGTTCTTGAGCAAAATCGTCACAAAACATTCGTTACTTGTTCAAATCCGTCCTAACTTATATTTCTAGAATCTCCTCTTCGCTCTCCATCTTCAAGTACGGTTTATTTTCAATTCCGGCAAAAATCGTTTTCAACACTTTAATTATGGAAAATCAAGTTTTTAATTCTAATAATGTTTTTCTTGTCATTTCTTATAGGGGAAGATTTTGAAGACGAGTTTGGTGACTCGTATATTTTAGGAGAAGACTAGAAGACGGGGTTCTTATTTCTTAGTTCTTATATTTTGGTGCTACTTGATTTTTGTGCTAGCTAAGGTAACGATTCCGAGTTACTCGACGAATTAATGTTACATATTTTAGTTGTTGTTTATGATTTACGGTTTTTAAGTAGTAACATGATAAGTAGTTATTATTATTATGTTGTATGAATTTTTAACATGTTTAGTGTTCTTGACATATTTGGATGATTTGTTCATAATCATAATTTTAGTATGAATGATGGTTGAATTGGTTGTTAAAATGGATGGTTGTTAATTAAAACATGTTAGAAATAAATTTGGTGTTGTTGTGTGTGGTGGCCGTGTAAGGTGGCTGGAAAACCGACCCACACCAGGCCGGTTCAGGCCGGTTCAGGCCCGGTCCAGGCCGGTCTGAGTTGGTCCGTATATTGGCTTTTGGGTTGAGTCGATACTTGATTGTTTTGTTGTTGTTTTGACGGGTTTTAAATATGTTAAGCATGCGGGAAAATATTAAGAAACGGTTTTAGAAATATTGACCAAAATCGGCCCAAACCAGGCCCGTGGGCCCAGTCCAGGCCCGGTTCTTTCTCGGCCCAAAACAGCCCGTGAGCCCTCTTTAGACTTGTGATGGTTTTTGGAGTTTATCGTTATTATTATATTGTGTTATGTAATATTTAGCAAGTGGGAAATTTTAATAAGTAAATTATTTAATTAAAAGGTTTTTCTCATAATATTATTATTTCTCACATGTTAGAAATTATAACATATGATTTTAGTTTAATTTGATATCCTTTAAGTCAAGCGGGTTTGGTAAGAATTAATAATTCATATGTTAGAAATTAGAATGAAATAGCATGAAATGATTATGATATTCTTATGTTCAAGCCTAAATGGCTAAGACTCTGTTTCTAGCCGGTTTGACCAAACGGGTTTGGTCAAACTAAGATCTAGTCAGCCCGTTTTGACTGATGACCCGTCGCGGGACTCGGGTCGGGGATTTGTCTTCAGGTAAGGTTTTATTTAATGAATGAATGAATGAGCCTTAGTAGATATGAGGCGATATGATATTTGAATGTGTTTTATATGCAATTAGTCACATGATAGGAAGTTTTTCCCGTGACTGTTTGATTGTATGATATATGTCGTGTGGACTAAGTACCCATAGAGAATTATGAGTATATGGCGTCTTGACCATTCTAATTCTAAATGAGTATCTTGGACCATGACATTGATAGGCCTTACCAACTTTAACGAGTATATGTTCACCACTGATAGCGTTTGTGTCACTGGCCTGGGCCTTTTGATACCAAGACGGGGGCATGGCATCCTAAGAGTTCCGCTTTGGGAAGGGAGCCAGCTTAAGTACTAGCCATCTCTGCTTAGGGGGTCGCCTAGTAGAGTTTCTCATGTACGGTTATGTCATGGGACGGGGAATGGAATAGCTGTTGTCGCTAGGTCTGATCAGTCTAGGACTAGGAGGTTTTCCTACCTTGTGGTATAGCCTCGAGTTACAGAAGTCGTCTATTGACTGTCCTAAGAACTTATGCCTGTTTCTAGAAGTATTGGTCTTTCATGTTTGATGATTCTATGAATCTTAGAAGGTGAGATGCAAGCCGGCTAAGGTTGATAGAGTTTGGATTACCGGTTGTTAACTGATTCACATGATATCTTGTATGAGTAGGGTTGAGTGTATCATGGCCATGTTTTAAATGTAACCTCTGAGCTAGCATACCAGCTTCCCTACCTCGTGGTATAGTTTGTTAACCGATTCACATGATAGTTTGCAAGAGTAGCTTAGCCTTCATATGATAGGTTATATGTTAGTTATTTGTTTCATAACATGAAAAGCATATCTTATATGTTAAAGTTTTGTATTTTCCATATACATTGCTTTTATGTTATTCATGTTTGATTAAACTCGACATTTCGTGGCTGGGAGAACTCGGAGTTACTCCCCACTGACTGTGGCTTCCGTGTTTATATTTAATGCGGTTGGAAGGTTTGTGATGCATACTTGGGTACATTGACGAGCTAGCGAGTGAAGTATTACCTTGGACCTATATTCGGTTCTTAGGATTGTATTATATTATACACTCTTTTATTTCCGTATTTATACGGGTTGATATGTCTCCCGTTTTAGACACTTCTTATGTATAATATTATTTCCTTTTTGTTATGAACCTTTTTCTTTAAGACACCTTTGTTACGATGAATATATTTAATGATAGGTTCCGGTTTTAAAATTTACCGATTTTCACTAAAGTGAACCTATTAGAAACGTATTCTCATCTTTTATTTATTTAAATTACCAGTTTATCTTTCCGCAAATTTGAGGGTGTCACAGTTGGTATCAGAGCTATTTTGCTCCCGACGCACGTTTGTGTACCCTTGTATAAATAACTTGACCTTAATAAAATAATGAACTTGTGAGATAGAATGGTAGGATGGGTAGATTAGGATTTATGTTGTAGTCTCTTTGTGCTTGCTAAATGATAAGTACTAATCTGTGTTTTCTTTTTCAAGATGCCTCCGAGAATTGACAACACGATCCTAGCAGCTCTTACTCTTATTATTCAGAATCAGCAAAATCAGCAAAATCAACAGCAGAATCCTATTCCTAATCCTCCTCCCGACCGTGAGAGACACGGGAGTTATACATGGGTTGCTTCACAACTATCTAGGAGCCAAGCCAAAACCTATGGTGGTGAAGTAGATCCCATTAAGCTTTCAGAATGGATACGTGAAATGGAGAAGAGCTTTTCTCTATATGATGTTCTTGAAACGGATAAAGTCCGTCTTGCTTCCCACTTCTTAGTGAAGGAAGCTGATTAGGGGTGGTCACTTACTGGCCCTACTTCTAAGTTGGAACCTGATTTTAGTTGGACTCGTTTCCGTGAGCTATTGGAGGCGAGGTTCTACCCGGATGAATTGAGGCAGCAGAAACTGAAGGAATTCATGGACTTCAAACAAGGAGTTCTCTCAGTTCAGGAGTTCACAACCAAGTTCAACGAGTTGGCTCATTATGCCACTCGGCTTATTTCAAGGGAGGAAGACAAGGCATTCTTTTACCTGGGAAAGCTTTCTCCTCAGGTGAAGGGCAAGATCAGTAGGAGTGCTACTTCTTTTGTCTCTATCTACAATGATGCTATATGGGCAGAGAGTTCTATTCGGGAGATTGCCGACGAGGCTCGTACCTCGTATGTTGCTCCTAATGCTTATGGCAAGAGACCGTTGTATCCTACTTCTCGACCTTCCTTTTCCTCCTCTTACTCAAACAAGAGGAAGAATTTCCAGAGTGGACAAGCAACTCAGAGTAACCGTCCATTCGTCTCGAGCAACAACAACGATCTTAAGGGTCGTATTTGTTTTGCGTGCAAGATGCCTATGCATCCCGGTATTAGCTGTTTCAACAAGCCAATTGTGTGCTTTAATTGTCAGAAACCGGGACACAAGTCATTTGTATGTCCTGATAAGAAGAAGATAGCTTCTACACCAGCTACTTCTGGGAGACCGAAGGGTCGAATTTTCATCATGAGCCGCGCTGAGGCCGATGCTCAACCAGACATTGTGACTGGTATGTTTTCAATTTATGAAATACCGTGTTTAATTTTATTTGATACGGGAGCTTCTTTGTCCTTTATTTCGATGAGACTATCCGATAAACTACCTCTCAAAGCTTCAATTGGAGAAAGTACTCCTATATCTTTACCGTCCAGAGATGTGTTTCATGCTCGTATCTTCTTTCTTACTCGGATAGCTTCATAACTCTTCTATCTGCTTTGTCGCTTCCTCAACCTCGTTTTCCTTTTTCGCCTTCGCATTTTTCATCTTATCGTAGTCTTTAGTGACGCTTCCTAATGGTCCTTGTATCATGTTCTTTTATCCCTATTCTCTTGAGAGGTAGTTTTTTTTCTTAATAGCTAACGTAAGGGTTAGTAGTTGTGGTTAGGAAGTTGAGTGATTTTTTTTAATGTTACTTGGGAATTTGTTGTCGTTAAATGTTGGACCCTAACGGGAATAAATACTTTGTGGAATTAGGATTGGATGACACAACTTGAGGAATATCGTCATAAGCGAAAACCGATGTATTGAGAGTTTGGAAGAGATAAATAAATTGGATCAAAGGATTTCATAGTAAGCCTCTTTTACCTTGTGGTTGTTAGCGGACTTGTTTCCCTAATTATAAATATTTTGATGGTGGTTTCCAATAAGAGTTTTGATGGAGCTAAGAAGATTAGAGTTCATAATGAATCTTTCATGGGTTGTTAGTTATGGAGTTTACCTTACCGATGGAACTTAGAAGATTCTAATTGAATTTGAATAATTGGGAGTTGTTACTAGATGTGTCATGCTTATGAAATATTTTGGTAGGAATCTGATGATTGAAAATGTTGAGGATATATTGCACTCCTTTGAGGACTAGTTTTACTTGTACAGTTAGTGTTGTTGAGTTGCGATCGACATTTGAATTGTCATAGATGGAAGATAGTTTTGTGATTCGTTCCTCTCCTTTCCCTCAAATTGATCCTTAGGCAATCTGCTACCTTTCAATCCTTTCCCTTTTTAGTCCTTTTTAGTCCTTTTTAGTCCTTTTTAATCGTTTGGGCGTACCTCCTATTATCACGATTTGTGATTTCGATGTTCGAGTCGCTCTACGTTCGTGTAATGTCTTCTTGTTGTGTTTCTATCCTTGAGAAAACTTTCAAAATCTCCTTCTTTCTTCCCTCTTTCTATTCGATTTATTCTTTCGAATAGTCCGTTCCTTCTATCGAATATCATCTCTTATAGATAAGTTATTAGAAGCTTTAGTTAGAAATTTTAGGCATAGATAGTAGAGTTATTACCTTTACTATAGAGTTTTTGAACTAAAAGCTTTTGGAAATGTTTGATGATTTCAAGTATTTTACCGTCAAGGAGTGTTAAGACTTGTTATTGGAGACGTTCGATAACTAGTTTTCTCATTTGTTGATGCGAAAAAGTATATTTTAAAGTCTTTGACTTGGGACGTCGATGTTCTTAACTGCAGACGAGAACCTTCAGCCCCGTTGATAAGACCCTGTATTTTTATTACAATTAAATTTTTAAAAGGTTTGAAATAGACCTACATATATGTCACATTCCTTCTTCTAAGTTTCGAGGACGAAACTTTTTAAAAAGGAGGGGTGATTGTAACAACCCGTAATTTGAAAGACCGAAATTATATTTGAAAAATAATAAATTTAATTTATTTTAATTTATTAAGATTTATTTGAATTTATGATAATTTAATATAATTATTTTGAATTTATTCGGAATTAAAGAGAAGGTGTTACGGTTTAACCCCGATCGTCATTTAACTATTCCCGAGTCAACTTAAGTCCCGAAACAAATCCGAAACCCGACTCTTGCATGAGTCACACGCCCATGTCACCTATTTTTCCACTCATATTAGATCTTTTGATCTTTTGATTAAACTAATAATAATATCTAGGATATTTGTAACTTTATCGATCTGTCAACTTAAACTCCGCAAATCGCTTAAAAACAGACCCGATTTCTCCTATAATCACACGGCTCCCTCTCCTCTCTTAGGATTAGATATTTTCTTTCTTTTGATTACAATAACATAATATCTAAATAATATCTAGATATTTGATTAAATTAACTTAATATCTAATAATATCTAAACAATTACCATAATATAATTATAAAACCCGAGTCAATCCCGTAACAACAATTTCAAAACCCGTCTCCATTAATCCCCTATATTTACACGGCACACACTCCACTCTTACTCACTACTTATCTTTTCATTTTACATTAAATCAACTTAATATCTAATTAATACCTTCATTAATATAATCAAAATCGTTCTTGGTGTTCTTGAGCATTCTTGATCGTTCTTGAGCAAAATCGTCACAAAACCTTCGTTACTTGGCCAACTCCGTCCTAACTTATATTTCTAGAGTCTCCTCTCCGCTCTTCATCTCCATGTACGTTTTATTTTCAATTCCGACAAAATCGTTTTCAACACTTTAATTGTTGAAATCAAGTTTTAATTCTAATAATGTTATTTTGTCATTTCTTATAGGAGAAGATTTTGAAGACGAGTTTGGTGACTCGTATATTTTAGAAGAAGATTAGTAGACGGGTTTTTACTTCTTATTTTGGTGCTAATTGATTTTTGTGCTAGCTAAGGTAACGATTCCGAGTTACTCGACGAATTAATGTTACATACTTTTGTTTTTGAATATGGTATTGTTATTTACGGTTTTAAGTAGTAACATGATAAGTAGTGATTATTATTATGTTGTATGAATTTTTAACATGTTTAGTGTTCTTGACATATTTGTATGATTTGTTCATAATCAAAATTTTAGTATGAATGATGGTTGAATTGGTTGTTAAAATGGATGGTTGTTAATTAAAACATGTTAGAAATAAATTTGGTGTTGTTGTGTGTGGTGGCCGTGTAAGGTGGCTGGAAAACCGACCCAAACCAGGCCGGTTCAGGCCCGGTCCAGGCCGGTCTGAGTTGGTCCGTGTATTGGCTTTTGGGTTGAGTCGATACTTGATTGTTTTGTTGTTGTTTTGACGGGTTTTAAATATGTTAAGCATGCGGGAAAATATTAAGAAACGGTTTTAGAAATATTGACCAAAACCGGCCCAAACCAGGTCCGTGGGCCCAGTCCAGGCCCGGTTCTTTCTCGGCCCAAAACAGCCTGTGAGCCCTCTTTAGACTTGTGACGGTTTTTGGAGTTTATCGTTATTATTATATCGTGTTATGTAATATTTAGCAAGTGGGAAATTTAAATAAGTAAATTATTTAATTAAAAGGTTTTTCTCATAATATTATTATTTCTCACATGTTAGAAATTATAACATAAGATTTTAGTTTAATTTGATATCCTTTAAGTCAAGCGGGTTTGGTAAGAATTAATAAATCATATGTTAGAAATTAGAATGAAATAGCATGAAATGATTATGATATTCTTATGTTCAAGCCTAAATGGCTAAGACTCTGTTTCTAGCCGGTTTGACCAAACGGGTTTGGTCAAACTAAGATCTAGTCAGCCCGTTTTGACTGGTGACCCGTCGCGGGACTCGGGTCGGGGATTTGTCTTCAGGTAAGGTTTTATTTAATGAATGAATGAATGAGCCTTAGTAGATATGAGGCGATATGATATTTGAATGTGTTTTATATGCAATTAGTCACATGATAGGAAGTTTTCCCATGACGGTTTAATTGGATGATATATGTCGTGTTGACTAAGTACTCATAGAGAATTATGATTATATGGCGTCTTGACCATTCTAATTCTAAATGAGTATCTTGGACCATGACATTGATAGGCCTTACTATCTTTAACGAGCATATGGAGTTTACAGCTTCATAGCTTTTGTGTCACTGGCTTGGGCCTTTTGATACCAAGCCGGGGGCATGGCGGCCTAATTGCTTCCACTTTGGGAATGGAGCCAGCTTAAGTACTAGCCAACTCTGCTTAGGGGGTCGCCTAGTAGAGATTCTCATGTACTTTTGGTCATGAGACAGGGAATGGGTTAGCTGTTGTCGCTAGGTCTGATCGTCTAGGACTAGGATGTTTTCTACCTTGTGGTATAGCCTCGAGTTACAGAAGTCGACTATTGACTGGATAAGAAATTATGCCTGTTTCTAGAGTATGGTCTTTCATGTTTGATGATTCTATGAATCTTAGAAGGTGAGATGCAAGCCGGCTAAGGTTGATAGAGTTTGGATTACCGGTTGTTAACTGATTCACATGATATCTTGTATGATTAGGGTTGAGTGTATCATGGCCATGTTTTAAATGTAACCTCTGAGCTAGCATACCAGCTCCCTACCTGTGTATAGTTTGTTAACCCGATTCACATGATAGTTTGCATGAGTAGCTTAGCCTTCATATGATAGGTTATATGTTAGTTATTTGTTTCATAACATGAAAAGCATATCGTATATGTTAAGGTTTTGTATTTTCCATATACGTCTCTTTATGTTATTCATGTTTATTAAACTCGACATTTCGTGGCTGGGAGAACTCGGAGTTACTCCCCACTGACTGTGGCTTCCGTGTTTATATTTTAATGCGGTTGGCAGGTTTGTGATGCATACTTGGGTACATTGACGAGCTAGCGAGCGAAGTATTACCTTGGACCTATATTCGGTTCTTAGGATTGTATTATATTATACACTCTTTTATTTCCGTATTTATACGGGAGATATGTCTCCCGTTTTAGACACTTCTTATGTAAATATTATTTCCTTGTTGTTATGAACCTTTTTCTTTAAGACACCTTTGTTATGACGAATATATTTAATGATAGGTTCCGGTTTTAAAATTATACCGATTTTCACTAAAGTGAACCTATTAAAAACAAATTCTCATCTTTTATTTATTTAAATTACCAGTTTATCTTTCCGCAAATTTGAGGGTGTCACAAAATCACAAAAAGAAAGAGGGGAAGGTTCACAACCCAAAGGGGGAGAGCGAAAGAAGAGTCGAGTGGAAACTTCAAATGAAGTTGACACTACAATTTCCTTAGCTTGTCCTAGTCAATCCAAAGAAACCACCCCAAAAAGTACTTTATATCGCCCCAAAGTTTTTCACCCATTTACCTCAATTACAACACCATGTGAACTTTGTGGTGGGATAGGGCATATACCTCAACGATGTGGGAACAAACTCACAACCTTAAACCCTTTCCACCCACGAGTTTATCAAACCCAATCTACTCATACACCACAATACTTATCTTTTCAAAACGGTTTAGTAAATGCCAAGTTGAGAGAAGTATGTCAAGCCCAAGAATCCATGTGTTCTGCCTTAGGCTCACTTACTTCAACCATCTTGTCTCTTCAAAAGAGAGTATATGAGTTGACCCTATCAAGTTCTAGCCAAACCTCCCAAGAGAGTGAAGAACCATTGGTAGTCACAATCGGTGATAAACCTTTCGAGAATCCTTTTGGGAAGGGTAAGAACTCTATCAAGGATGAAGAATGAGATTGCCATGGGTGTTGGCAAAAAGTTAAATGAGGAACTTCAAGGACGAATCCAGCTACTAGGAGCTAAATTCCCTTCATAAGGCTTAAGGGGGGATAGAACAACAAAGTTTAGCATGACTCAAAAATGCGCTTGTCGGGAGGCAACCCGTCTTTTTCTTTTCTTTTTCTTTATGCATTTTCTCTTTTACTTATTAGACAATGATTTTTATTTTGGACTATTTTATTTGGACTCTTTATTTTTGGATTTTATGTTGTAATAGTTAGGAAAACTTTCTTCGTTTTACTTGTTATTATGCATATTTCGTCAATAGATTTTCGTACTTAGAATCGGAGGACCTATTTAGACAAGACGAAGCTATCCTTGGCACAAGTTGTCAAGATTACTAAGGTTAGTAAATATGTTCAAGGACATAGCCAAAAGGTAAGAGCAAGTGGCAAAGAAAATAGAAACAAAATCCGGACCAGCAGGTTTCCCCGATCGGATCCATGTCTACCCGATCGGGTAAATGGTCTGTTTCGTGTTTTACTCTATTTTCTTCTATAAAACCCATTTGCTACCCTTTTGCTAATTGCTACCTTATACCCGTGTTCTTTAATCTCAAAGCTGAAATTTTCTCAAAACCTTCAATTCGTAGTCTATTCTTGCAACATTTGTTCCTATAGTTCATCAAGGGCAACTACTAATCATCATCAAGTAAGTTATTTCTACTTTAGTTACTTCATTCTCTCTATATTTTTCAGAAATCCAACATAAACAAACCCTAACTCCAATTTGGGGGTTCTTGATTTTAATTGCAAAACTTGTTTAAATTGGATTTCTAATGATTCTTCCATGCTATAGAGTGAATTCTAGTGATTAATTAGGATGATTACTTTGATTTGGATGTTCATTTGCAATTTAGGATACTCATCTTTACTTTATGCTAAGAGCTTTTGTTTAAGTGGTAGTATGATGCTTGAATTCATGCCTTATACTATGAACTTATGATCTTATTATGATAAATTAGCATTGGTACCTTAGGTAATAGTCAAACTCATGATTCAAGTATATGTTGCTCACCTAATTAACATATTGCTATGCTTATAACATCCATTTGTGCTTAAAAGATAGCATGACAATGTATTACTAAGGTCACTATACTTGAATTTGTGCTTAAAGCTTAGTATTCTAAACACTTATGCTATCCACTTATGTTTACAAATGAAGTGTTTTAATACTAGTTATTTGTAGAAAATGGCACCTATACTAAGGAAATCAAAGAGGGCAAGAACCTCCACTCAAGGAGAGAGTAGTAGAGCACAAGAGGAAGATATTGAAATGCTTGATGCTAATGAACAACCCGAAAATCAAGGGAATGCTATGCATGATCCTAGTTTCCCGGATGTAGAGTTTAGCTCACAGGAGCAATGGCAAAAATGGTGCGTACTTAAAAGCAAAGGTATGAGGGCTTCAAAGTTCCTCAATGTTTCTTCTTTAAGGCATATGAAACTTCTTGAGCATGTTAAAGTGTTATTTAGGGGTCTAGGTATGCATGTTAGCATGAACTTTAGCTATGAGACCTACCCTCAATTAACTCTTGAATTTTTGAGCTCATTCGAGTTGCATCGGTCTAGAAATAGAAACAATATGCCTCAAGTTCGGTTTCGTTTGTTCAATGATGATTATAGTATGAACTTGGAGAACTTTGCTAGTTATTTTGGTCTCACCACTGAAAACACTGTTATCTCACCTCCGGAAGGCTTTGATGTTAGCCTGCTTTGGAGTGCTATTTCGACTTACCCTGTCTCTCGTTGGGACCATGTCCCACACCAACATATACATCATCCCGCCATTAGAATCTGGCAAAGATTCATGGGATGGACCTTTTTGGGTCGTGCTGAACCTCATTTGGTGAGACGAGTAGAGTTAGAAATGTTAGGAGGATTTTTGAATGTGGATGGTGATGAACCATGGTCTGTTAGTATACCGTATCATTTTGTTGTTCAGTTGACCAAAGCTGTTAATCCCAAGAACACAGCCATTGTCTATGGAGGTCTTATCACTCATCTAGCTATGAGAGTTTGTGGCTTTAACCAAGCCACCACCAACCTTCGGGCATTGACTACACCTCCCACCGAGATGGGAAATGGGTTAGATTATGCATACTTTGTTCAGCTCAACTGATTTCGCGCTTCTCATCCCCATATGATTTGGAGGATTGCTGGCCGTGATTCGGTCAAGTTGACCGCCGAGTTAGAGCAAATTCCATTTCTTCGGCAGCGACCTCCACTTCAAGAGGGTGAGGCTATCTTACCTCGACCTACCTACTACCTTCCTGTTGGGGATATTACTCCCATTGACCCCCCTGTTCAGTTTAGATCCAGCCGCCCTGAGGTGGGATCATCCTCTCAATCGACCCATGCTGAGGGCGATGTAGCCGCCATGTTTGAAGCTTTAACATTGTCTGTCAATAGAACTCAGTCCGACCAACAGCTTGCTTTGCACCCCATATATGACCACTTTGCTAGGCAAGGTGTGATTAGACCCGAGGGCCCCCACCCGTCTTTTTATATTTGGCCCGAAGGGAGGTATGGTGCTGCTTATGGTGCAGGTGTGCCGCGAACCGGACCTGATTATTGTGGAACCGATTATGGCGTAGAGAGGTTTGGAGGGTATGAAGGTGATTTTCCTGATCACCAGGTGGAAGAGTATCAGACCTTTGGAGCCAGCAACCCAACCGGGATCTTTCCTTCTCGTGGTAGTTATCATTCTGCAGATGATACCTACTATGCAGATGCTTCTGGATCCGCACCCGAGCCACCTCCTTCTGAGAGGAGAGGCCGTGGCTGGTGGCCTTTGTGATTTAATGATGAGCTCCCCTTGTTCATACTAGCTTGGGGGAGGCTAACCATTTTGTAAGAATTTTATTTCTTTTCTTTATTTTTCACATTTTTAGTTTTGTTTTGTCCTTTTCCCATTAGAATTTCATGTCGTTTTTCTATTCCATGTGCTATCAACCGTTTCTCGGTTTGTTTCTGTTATAATTGCATGCACATTGAGGACAATGTGCAGTTTTAGCTTGGGGGAGGATTTGCATTTAGGAACTGCATTTAGGATTGCATTTAGATCTTTAGTTTTCTTTTTAGTTTCTTTTCTTTTAATTTTCTTAGTTTCTTTTTAGTTTTTATTAAAAAAAAAAAATATCGAAAAACACAAAAAGAAAAAATCATTTCCATCTTACATTTCTCATTTTATAGTTTTTATAAGCTGATGTTTCGTTTTATTATGAGGAATTATGCATTCATGGGGATGTCTTGTACACAGTAGGTAGGAAATTGCATTTGGACTTAATTAAGCTTGATCTTGACTTTGGCAAGCTACTCATATTGTAAGGTAGAGCCTCCAGTGGTCGGTACATCTGAACCCGATCCCAGTTTAGGAGTGAGTAGTTTCTCCTTATAGTCTGTGTTACATCAAAACGCATAAGTATGGTTTTTATTCCATTTTCTATAAGTATTACAGTCATGATCTACATTTTGAAGCCATTCAATCTCTTGTTCACATTTCGCAAAAACACCCTTCTTTCTAGCTACATTATAACTTTGCCTACCCTTGTTGAGCTAGTAACCAACTATATGTGTAGGGGTGTTCTGTGCTTTTGTGATGTTATGATAATTCCACCATTTGGTGTGAGCTTGTCTCGGGATTACTGATTCCCGGGTTTTGACGTGAAAGAGAAAAAAAAAAAAAGAGCTTTGAAAAATGATGGAAAAAGAAAAATGAAAAAATGAAATTGAAAGCTCAAAAGAAAAAAAAAAAGAAGAAAGAAAAAGAGGAAAAACGCTTCCATGAAATGAAAGAAAAGAAAGAAAATTATGGGAAGTCGTATCTTGATTCTAATGTTTAATAAGCCAATATGTTGCTTTTGGCTTTGACTATTGCTGATGGGAATTGGTATGATTTGGATTGAGTATCCACTACACATTTGGTTATTACTAGCTTGACTTTAAGCTCCACATGACCAAATTCGTTTGTCCACTTTCTTACCCAAATTTCCCAAGCCTCATCTTTACTTTACTAGTGCTTCTTACGTTATATTTTGATCATGATTAGTTTTACTTAATGATTTTGGATTGTCTACCATACTAGACTGCGGGCACATTCTTATAAGTTGTAGATAGGTGAGTGTCACTTCAAATTTGAACCAATATTTCCTATTTTACAAAAATTTGAGTGATGAGTGTACCGTGAGAGTCCATTGTCAAAAAGATCATGCAAGAGCTGAAAAGGTCCGAAGAATATTTTTCTATGCTGCGCCGTTATGTAAATCTCAACCATGTTTCGCATTTTTCTTTCGCCCTTGTTGCTGCGGGCTTATGATTCATCTACTTGTAAGAGCTTACTTTTTGAGATTTGTATGATAGATTGATCATCGTTAGTGTGACACCCTCAAATTTGCGGAAAGAAAAAAATAATTTAAATACATAACGAAGGGTGTCATAAATAAAAGGGTTCATTACAAAAGAAATTTAATATTATACATAAGAATTATACAAGACGGGAGACATATCTCCCGTATAAATACGGAAATAAAAGAGTGTCTAATAATATACAATCCTAAAGAACCGAATATAGGTCCAAGGTAAATACTTCGCTCGCTAGCTCGTCAATGTACCCAATGTATGCATCACAAACCTGCCAACCGCATTAAATATAAACACGGAAGCCACAGTCAGTGGGGAGTAACTCCGAGTTCTCCCAGCCACGAAATGTCGAGTTTAATAAACATGAATAACATAAAAGCAATGTATATGGAAAATACAAAATTAACATATATGATATGCTTTTCATGTTATGAAACAGATAACTAACATATAACCTATCCTTTGAAAGCTATCATGTGAAACCGATAATAAACTATAACTCGAGGTAGGGAAGCTGGTATGCTAGCTCAGAGGTTCCTCTCAGAAACATGGCCATGATACACTCAAACCCTAATCAACACGTAATCCTGTGAATCAGTTAACAACCGGTAATCCAAACTCTATCAATCCTAGCCGGCTTGCATCTCACCTTCTAGAACTCATAGAATCATACAAACATGAAAGACCAATACGTCTACAAACAGGCATAAGTTCCTAGGACAGTCAATAGAAGACTTCTGTAACTCGAGGCTATACCACAAAGTAGGAAAACATCCTAGTCCTAGACTGATCAGACCTAGCGACAACAGCTATTCCGTTCCCCGTCCCATGACATAACCGTCTATGAGAAACTCTACTAGGCGACCCCCTAAGCAGAGCTGGCTAGTA
>JAIUZE010071213.1:0-20510 GCA_022085475.1 Heliosperma pusillum | reverse complement strand
ATAATAATTTATGAAAAAAAACCTTTTTAATTAAATATTTTACTTATTAACATTTCCCACTTGCTAAATATTACAAAACACGATAAAAATGACGATAACTAAAAAACCGTCACAAGTCCCAAAGTGGGACCCACGGGCTGAGTTGGGCCGGACCCACATGGGCCTGATTTGGGCCTCACGGCCTGATTTGGGCTAAATGGCTGTTTTGCTTTAATTTTCTAAAAACCGTTTTCCAATATTTCCCGCATGCTTTAACATACTTAAAACCCGTCAAAACAACAACCAATCAATCAAACATC
Organism: Heliosperma pusillum; assembly: GCA_022085475.1. Taxonomy (NCBI): domain Eukaryota; kingdom Viridiplantae; phylum Streptophyta; class Magnoliopsida; order Caryophyllales; family Caryophyllaceae; genus Heliosperma; species Heliosperma pusillum. Next base: position 20,211 of record JAIUZE010071213.1, on the reverse strand, counting down.
GACACAACCCAAAGACCAAAACCCGGACCCACCATTGACCAACCCAGACCGGCCTGGACCGGCCTGGACCGGCTGGTTTGGTCCGGTTCCCAGCTACCCTTTTCCGGCCACCACCAAAACAACAACCCCAATTCCAAATTAATTCTAACATGTTTTTAATTAACAACATCCATTTTTAAACATCCAAAACAACCATCAATCATACAAAAATCATGATTATGAAGAACCCATAAAAATTTGTCAAGAACACTAACATGTTTATAAATTCATACAACATAATAAAATCAACAACTTATCATGTTACTACTAAAAATCCATAAATCATAATAACATGCATAAAAACAAAAGATGAACAAAAAATAAAAGAAACAAAAACTATGTAACATATATTCGTCGAGTAACTCGGAATCGTTACCTTAGCTAGCTAAAATCAAGTAGCACCAAAATAATAAGAACTAAGAAAATAAGAAACCCGTCTTCTAATCTTCTCCTAAAATATACGAGTCACAAAACTCGTCTTCAAAATCTTCCCCTATAAGGAATGACAAGAAAAACATTATTAGAACTTAAAATATGGATTCCCATAATTAAAGTGTTGAAAACGATTTTGTCGAAATTGGAAATAAAACGTACTTTAAGATGGAGAGCGGAAGAATATCTATAAATATAAGTTAGTATCGGATTTAATTAAGAAATGAGGTTTATGATGAGTTTTGCCTCCAGAACGACGAAGAACAAAGGAAGAACGACGAAGACAATAAAGAACGATGAAGAACCGATTAATTAGATCTTAATTTGATTGATTGTAAATGAAAATTTGTTGGTGAGGATATGAAAGAAAGAAACTATCAAGGGCTTAAGAGAGGAGAAAGAGACGTGAGAAAAGAAGAGAAATCGGGTCTGTTTTTAAGCGATTGCGGAATTTAAGTTGACAGACCGATAAAGTGACAAATATCTTAGATATTTTTATTAGTTTAATCATATTAATTAAAAGATCTAAGATGAGTGGAAAAAAAGTGACATGGGGCGTATGACTCATGTCAAAGTCGAGTTTCGGGACTTAAGTTGACCCGGGAATAGTTAAATGACGTTTGGGTTAAAACCGTAAAAGTCATTCTTTAATTCCGAATAAATTCTAAATAATTATATTAAATTATCATAAATTCAAATAAATCTTAATAAATTAAAATAAATTAAATTTATTATTTTTCAAATAAAATTTCGGTCTTTCAAATTACGGGGTGAGTCGGAAAAGTCAACGAAAGTCAAAGTCGACTTAAGAGTCAAGAAAAGTCAAAGACGACTTAAAGTTTTAGAAAAGTTTTATGACGACTTAAAAGGTCAAAAAAGTCAATGACGACTTTTAAAAGCAAGAAAAATCAAAGAGACTTAAAATCAAGAAAAGTCAAGATGACTAAAAATGGCCTTTTTTCATGAAATCTCTCAGAAATTCAATACACGAACCGGAATTTCAAAATACGACTCGAAACAATAAATTAAATTCTATTTTTAAAAACTTAAGTTCTACTGAAAAGTGTTAGTAAATATTTTCACTAGAAAAATTGGGTACTTTTCGGGTTGTTACAATCACCCCTCCTTTTAAAAAGTTTCGTCCTCGAAACTTAGAAGAAGGAAAGTAACATATATGTAGGTCAATTCAAAACTGTTAAGAATATCCTTGTAATAAAATACAGGGTCTTATCAATGAAATGGGAGGTTCTCGTCGGCCGTCAAAAACCTCGTCGTCCAAATCAAAGATTTAAAAGATACATTTTCGCATCAATAAATGAAAAACTAGTTATCGAACGTCTCCAATAACAAGTCTCAACACTCCTTGACGGTAAAACTACTTGAAACCATTAAAATATTTTCAAAAAGCTTTTAATTCAAAAATTTCATAGTAAGGATAATAACTCTATTATCTATTACTAAAATTTCTAACTAAGGCTTATAGTAATCTATCTATAAGAAGTGATAATTGATAGAAGGAACGAAATATTCGAAAGAATAAATCGAATAGAAATAGGAAAGGAAGAAAGAAGAATGAACCACCATACTATCCTCCATCTATGAAAATTCTAAATGTCGATTGCAACTCGACAATACTAACTGTACCAGTAAACTAGTCATCAAGAGAGTGCAATAATCCTCAATATTTTCAATCATCAGATTCCTACCAAAATATTTCATAAGTACGACACATCGAGTAACAACCCCCAATTATTCAAATTCTATTAAAATCTTCTAAGGTCAATCGGTACGGTAACTCCAAGACTAACAACCCATGAAAGATTCATTACGAACTCTAATCTTCTTAGCTCCATTAAAACTCTTATTGGAAACCACCATCAAAATATTTATAATTAGGAAAACAAGACCGTTAACAACCACAAGGTAGAAGAGGCTTACTATGAAATCATTTGATCCAATTTATTCTAAAAGTTCATTATCCTAAGTTATTAACAATGAACTTTCTCACCTTCAAAAGTTAAAACACAAATCCTCAAAAGAGATTAGTCACCCAAATCTCATTTTACTTAACTTTTGCCAATCATAGGACAATGCAACCGTAAATCAATTTATTTATCTCTTTCAAACTCTCAATACATCAGTTTTCGCTTATGACGATATTCCTCAAGTTGTGTCATCCAAATCTTAATTCCTCAAAGTATTTATTCTCGTTAGGGTCCAATATTTAACGACAACAAATTTTTTTCAAGTAACATTTAAAGAACCACTAAAACTCTTAACCACAACAACCAACCACCATTATGCTTAATTCGATCCTCAAAAAGAAATGATATTGCAACTTCAAGTTTTCATAGTCTAAAAACCACTAGGAGCATTTCCTCCTAAGTTTATCCTCAAATCCTTGTAATCATCTAAACACGGAACTAGCTTAATAGGGTGGTTAGGTACCATATTCGAAACTTCTTATTTACTCCAAAATAGACATATCATAAGCATGGTCTTCAAACCAATACTAACTTCTAATTCCAAAAGACTAAATTACCAATGAGTTAAGAAGTAATAGCCAACGCATTCGACTTTACACCTTCGAATATCATGAACTATTTACACACAAGTCATGACAAGCTTCAAGCATTAAAATCATTAGACATACCTTACCACACTTTCCTCAAGGATACCCACTCTCACCACCATAGGGTGAAATTAGAGCTATACTATTTCCTCGAATCACAAGTTCATTCTAACTAACACTCATATTCCACAAAATTCAAAGTTCTTCCGACTAAGTATAATATACCTCAAACAAATGGGTATGACATCCATAAAATGTTACCAGAGGGAGGTAAGAATACCAATGGTATAATGGAGGAACTATTAAGAGAAATTTCAAAAATGTAAATAGGTTGGAAGAGAAAGAAGCCCCTAGATAGAAAGAAGAGGGCATAATATTATAAGGACGAGAGAATTCGCAGATGAAGAAAGAATTCACTTCAATTAGGCTTTATAAATCTTCAAATCTTCGGTAGAGGATACTCCTTCTAGGTAACACATATTCTACCCTAAGGCGTAATATTGCTCCTAGCACTTTGGCTAGCCTCCCAAGCATAGCCTCCTTGGCAATTGTCTTCTTTATGAGGAGGGACCTGGTTTGTAGTAACAACGATCTCTTCTACACGAGGTCCAACCGTCTTCATAAGAAACAAAACAAATTAAGTTACTCCTAACAATTAACATAAACAAATAGACTACAACATAACCTAATCTACCCATCCTACCCTTCTATCTCACAAGTTTATTATTTTATTAAGGTCAAGTTATTTATACAAGGGTACACAAACGTGCGTCGGGAGCAAAAATGCTCTGATACCAACTGTGACACCCTCAAATTTGCGGAAAGAAAAAAAGATAATTTAACTAGATAAAAGATGCGAATACAATACAAAGGTGTCATAAATAAAAAGTTCATTACAAAACGGAAATAATATTATACAAAAGAAATATACAAGACGGGAGACATATCTCCCGTATAAATACGGAAATAAAAGAGTGTATAATAATATACAAACTATGAACCGAATATAGGTCCAAGGGAAATACTTCGCTCGCTAGCTCGTCAATGTACCCCAAATATGCATTCACCACCTGTTCGACCGCATTAAATATAAACACGGAAGCCACAGTCAGTGGGGAGTAACTCCGAGTTCTCCCAGCCACGAAATGTCGAGTTTAATGAAACATGAATAACATAAAAGCAATGTATATAGAAAATACAAAACCTTAACATATATGATATGCTTTGCATGTTATGAAACAATTAACTAACATATAACCTATCATATGAAAGCTATCATGTGAATCCGATAATAAAATATAACACTAGGTAGGGAAGCTGGTATGCTAGCTCAGAGGTTACCATGTAACATGGCCATGATACACTCAAACCCTAATCACCACGTAATCATGTGAATCAGTTAATAATCGGTAATCCAAACTCTATCAATCTTAGCCGGCTTGCATCTCACCTTCTAAAACTCATAGAATCATACAAACATGAAAGACCAATACGTCTACAAACAGGCATAAGTTCTTAGGACAGTCAATAGTCGACTTCTGTAACTCGAGGCTATACCACAAGGTAGGCAAACATCCTAGTCCTAGACTGATCAGACCTAGCGACAACAGCTATTCCATTCCCCGTCTCATGACAAAACAGTACACAAGAATCTCTACTAGGCGACCCCCTAGACAGAGTTGGCTAGTACTTCAGCTGGCTCCATTCACCCAAAAGTGATTTAGGAAGCCATGCCCCCGGCTTGGTATCAAAAGGCCCAAGCCAGTGACACAAAAGCTATCAACAAGGGAACATATACTCGTTAAAGATGGTAAGGCCTATCAATGTCATGGTCCAAGATACTCATTTAGAATTAGAATGGTCAAGACGCCATATACTCATAATTCTCTATGGGTACTTAGTCAAAACGACATATATCATACAATCAAACAGTCACGGGAAAAACATCCTATCATGTGACTAATTGCATATAAATCATATTCAAATATCATATCGCCTCATAACTACTAAGGCTAATTCATTAATTAAATACAACCTTACTTGAAGACAAATCCCCGACCCGAGTCCGCGACGGGTCATCAGTCAAAACGGGGCTGACTAGATCTTAGTTTGACCAAACCCGTTTGGTCAAACCGGCTAGAAACAGAGTTTTTACCACATAGACTTGAACACAAAAACATCATATGCAATACATGTTATTTTATTAAAACTTCTAACATGTGAATTATTAAATCATACAAAAACCCGTTTGACTTAAAGGATATAAATTTAAACTACGATCTCGTATTATAATTTCTAACATGTGAGAAATAATAATTTTATGAAAAACCTTTTTAATTAAATACTTTACTTATTAAAATTTCCCACTTGCTAAATATTACAAAACACGATAAATTAACACTAAACTCAAAAACCGTCACAAGTCCAACAAGGTGACTCATGGGCTGATTTGGGCCGGACCTAACACGGGCCTGGACTGGGCCCACGGGCCTGGGTTGGGCCTGTTTTGAGACGACATTTTTAAACCGTTTCTTAATATTTCTCGCATGCTTAACATATTTAAAACCCGTCAAAACAACAACAAAACAATCAAGTATCGACACAAACCCAAAGGACGATTCCCGGACCATTCCAGACCGGCCTGGACAGGGCCTGAACCGGCCTGAACCGGCCTGGTTTGGGCTGGTTTGGGCTGGTTTTTCCAGCCACCCAATTCGGCCACCACCAACCACCATACCAATTTATTTCTAACATGATTCTAATTAACAACAACCAATTTAACAACCAATTCAACCATCATTCATACAAAAATCATGATTATGAACCATCATCCAAATTTATCAAGAACACTAGACATATCAAAAATTCATACAACATAATAAAATAACAACTTATCATGTTACTAATTAAAAATCATACATAACAACAACATGAACATAAACAAAAGAAAACAAAGGTATGTAACATTAATTCGTCGAGTAACTCGGAATCGTTACCTTAGCTAGCAAAAATCAATTAGCACCCAAAATAAGAACTAAAGAAAAACCCGTCTACTAATCTTCTTCTAATATATACGAGTCACCAAACTCGTCTTCAAAATCTTCCCCTATAAGAAATGACAAGAATAATATTGTTAGTATTAAAACTTGATTTTCCATAATTTAAAGTGTTGAAAACGATTTTGTCGGAATTGAAAATAAACCGTACTTGAAGATGGAGAGCGAAGAGGAGATTCTAGAAATATAAGTTAGGACGGATTTGAATAAGAAATGAAGGTTTTGTGACGATTTTGCTCAAGAACGACGAAGAACGATGAAGAACGACGAAGAACGATGAAGAACGATTTTAATTATATTTAAGAAGGTATTAATTTGATTTAGTGTAAAATGAAAAGATAAGTGGTGAGTAAGAGTGGAGAATGGGCCGTGTAGATATAGAGGAATTTATGAGTCGGGTTTTGAAATTGTTGTTACGGGATTGACTCGGGTTTAATAATTATATTACGGTAATTGATTAGATATAATTAGATAGTAAGTTAATTAAACCAAATATCTAGATATTATGTTATTGTAATGAAAAGAAAGGAAAAATATCTAGCTTAAGAGAGGAAAGGAGCCGTGTAGAAGTAGAAAAATCGGGTCTATTTTTGAAGCGATTTGCGGAGTTTAAGTTGACGGATCGATAAAGTAACAAATATCTTAGATATTTGTTTTAGTTTAATCGAAAGAATGAAAATATCTAAAGTGAGTGGAAAAAGATGACATGGGGCGTGTGACTCATGCCAAAGTCGGGTTTCGGGTTTGTTTCGGGATTTAAGATGACTCGAGAATAGTTAAATGACGTTCGGGATAAAACCGTAAAAGTTATTCTTTAATTCCGAATAAATTCAAAATAATTATATTAAATTATCATAAATCCAAATAAATCTTAATAAAAATAAATTAAAAATATTATTTTTTTAAATAAAATTTCGGTCTTCAAAATTACAAGGCGAGTCGGAAAAAGTCAACGAAAGTCAAAGTTGACTTAAAAACGGGATTCCCTTGGAATCTCGCAGAAATTCCAAATACGAACTCGGAATTTCAAAATTCGACTGGAAACAATTAATTCCACTTTAAAACTTAAACAGGCTGAAAAGTATCCGTAAAATATTTTCACAAGAAAAATAGGGTACTTTTCGGGTTGTTACAGGTACGCTACATGCAAATAACACCACCTCGCAAGTACACAACATTTGACGGGCGGGTCGATCAACGCAATGCGTTCGCCTCCCAACAACGTCGTCATATGCCCACTAACACATGCAATTAAGCAGTAGGATACATCCCCGTTCCGACATTCCAGCCTTACGAACGTGGAGATAGCTAAGGGAATGAGAGTACAAAGCACATAAGAAAATAGTGCTCAAACTGTAACATTTGTAAAACTGACTCAAAGTGGGACATACCAAAAACCGTCACAAAACATGCGATACAAGCGAATGAAATATCATATATTCAAAACATTAATATTATAAGTCACTACGTAAAATTATACGATAAATGAACCATGCGAACTATTATAAATTACGAGTTTTAGAAATTGTAAGAAATAAAACACAGCCGTATTGCCGGCCGGTCAGAGGACCGGCGGCCGGTACCCCGGCATGCGCATCATGCCAAAACCAAAAATCACAAAGAAAAGGGCAGCGTGTTCCAGGCCGGTCTGGGGGCCGGCGGCCGGGCACCCGGCCGGGAGCATCACTACACAAAAAATCCAACTTTCCCTACTGATGTGTTCCCAGCCGGTGGGCAGACCGGCGGCCGGTTACCCGGCTGGGAACCCCAGTTCACCCGAGAGCCACTTAACATGTTTCTATCATTTTCAATTCTCATAATCTACTTCCATTAACTATCAACAATCAATATTCATCATCAACAATCATCAACTAACAACAATCATTATCAATAACACAATTCCTAAGCTTTCTAATCGTATTCTAAATACGAATTCTAACATAGAAATCATGTAAAACACGTAAATGATATCGAGTAACCCTTCACCGTTACCTTTATGCGTCTTTACTCCGCGATAAGGTCCTCTTCGATTAAGAAATAGTCTTTGTCGGGATCTTGAAGGTCACCACCTACAAATAATTAATAAAAGATGAATATTCTTCACCTTGAGAAAGACGGAAAGTTTGAAAAGCAAGAAAGACGGTAATTTTATTATCAATACGGATAGAGGAAGATAAGAGGGGAAGAATAAGACGAACTTACGTGAATTTGAGCGAGAATTGAGCGAGATATGACGATTCTAAGATTGGATGATTATGGAAGCTAGGTTTTCTTTGGTTTTCTTAGTGATGAAGTAAGTTTGAGTTGTGTGAGTATGAATTAGGTTAGGAGGTAGCATGAGGGAGTATGAGGGAAAAAGTCAAGAAAAAGTCAAATGCGACTTAAGACGGGATTCACTTGAAATCTCGCGAAAAATCCAAATACGAACTCAGAAATTCTAAATTCGACTCAGAAAAATTAAATTCTAAATTAAAACTAAATTTCGCTGGAAAGTATCCGTAAAATATTTTCACTATAAAAATAGGGTACATTTACGGGTGTTACAATCACCCCACCTTTTAAAAAGTTCCGCCCTCGAAACTTGAGCGAAAGAAAGATACCTTAATCGAATAGACTCGGATATTTACTACGCATAAAAGCTTCCGTTTCCCAAGTCTCTTCTTCGACATTAGCACATCTCCATAAGATTTTCACTAAAGGAACCACCTTACTTCTCAACTTCTTATCCTTACGATCTAGGATACGAATCGGCTTCTCTTCAAAGGATAAATTCGGTTCAAGCTCGGGCATTTCCTTTTGAAAGACATGGCTTGGATCACTAACATACTTTCTCAATTGAGAAACATGGAATACATTATGAACCTTAGCCAAATTCGGGGGCAAATCCAACTTGTAAGCAACGGCACCAATCCTTTTCACAATATCAAAGGGTCCAATGTATTTCGGGCTCAATTTACCCTTAACACCAAACCGTTTAACACCATTCATTGGAGATACCTTCAAGAACACTTTATCTCCAACCTCGAATTCTAACGGCCTTCTTCGGATATCGGCATAAGACTTTTGACGGTCTTGAGCGGCTTTCATTCGATCACGAATGACCTTCACATTATCAATGGTCTCAACAAGAACATCGGGGCCTAAGTCACGAACATCACTCAATTGATTCCAACATATAGGACTTCGACATTTCCTTCCATAAAGAGCTTCATAAGGAGCCATCTTGATCGATGCATGATAACTGTTTTTGTAAGAAAACTCCACCAACGGTAGACTCTTTTCCCAACTAGATTGGAAGTCGAGTGCACAAGCCCTAAGCAAGTCTTCGAAAGTCTGAATAGTCCTCTCGGTCTGACCATCGGTAGCGGCATGAAATGCGGTACTCATCAACAACTTACTACCCATGGCTTCTTGTAAAGCCTTCCAAAATCTCGAACAGAATCTCGGATCTCGGTCGGATATAATCTCCTTAGGAACACCATGGTATCTAACAATCTCATCAACATAAGCTTTCGCTAAACGATCTAAGCTCCAAGTCTCTTTGATCGGAATGAATCTAGCACACTTGGTCAAACGATCAACAATAACCCAAATGACATCTTTACTTCCAACGGTCCTCGGCAAAGCCATAACAAAATCCATGGAAAAAGATTCCCACTTCCATAATGGAATATCCAACGGTTGTAGCAATCCACCAGGCCTCTTGTGTTCAATCTTCACTTGTTGGCAAGTAAGACATCTTCCAACATAAGACACAACATCACCCTTCAAGTTCGGCCACCAAAACTGTAGCTTCAAATCTTTGTACATCTTATCACCTCCGGGGTGAATAGAATAAGGGGAAAGGTGAGCTTCATCAAGAACTCGCTTCCTCAAATCAAGAGCATTAGGAACAAATAAACGGCCATGGAAACGAAGAACACCTTCATCATCAAACTTGAAATCTTTAGCTTTACCTTCAAGAAGTTTGGCTTGAATAGACTTGTAGGTAAGATCATCAACTTGGCTTTCGCGGATCTCACGGAGAAAAATAGGCTCGGCAGTCATAGCACCAACATGAACAAATCCACACTCCATGTGACAACCCTCGCGAATGCGGAAATATAAAACATACAAGCATGTGAAATATATGCGGAAATATGAAGGTTTTAAAAACTTTTATACATGCAAGATAGAAAATACGAGGAGTGCCATAATATTACAAACTAAATGCGAGAATACAACAAAGAGACGGGGTCTCTTAAAATGTTAGCAAAGAGCAAGTGTTTAGCAAAACTAGCTAAAATCGTCTAGAGGTGAAACTTCCAGGGTCAACGCCCGCTAGCTCACACCCGAACCCAAAATAGTCAAAAGCAAAAAGCCATCCATGCAGGCAACCTGTTCATTCATGAAAAACATGAACACCACAATCAGTGGGGAGTAACTCCGGGTTCTCCCAGCCATATCACATTAAACATACATAGAAGGAAATACAAAAGTAAAATCATGCATATATGAATATACATGTGAGATACAATAAGGATAAATAGGCAATTCGATAAATAATGATAAGAGCATATGGAATACAAATCCAAATCCATCATGTTATTCAAAGACTCGGGGAAGACACTCTTAGGCAACCGAATACACTCACTAGGGCTTGCATCTCACCGTTAGCGGTATAAGTTTGATAAGATTGAGACTCGACAAACAAACCATGCCAAGTCATGCAATGACTACAATAAATCCAACATATTATCATCCATTCACGAACCAATACATTGACAGTGCCCAATCATGCAATGACCATGAATAATATCATGAAATCACGCATTCAAGAACGACAACACAAGACGACATCTCTCACGGTAAATGAAACGCACTAGCATCGTGTACATGGCAAGTATGATTAACAGGCATCCACGGGATATAACATTTCCCTGAACTCATACACGATGCTACATTTCGTATATGTAGACTAATTTCCTCTTGGTAGCACGACGATAATAATACGATCCTAGTCTAAATCTGGCCAGACTCTCGGAATAAACGTGTTCCGATTCGACATGCTATAAAACGTTTCGCATCCAAGACTCGGGCTTACAATATATATGCCGAGTACCCCAAATTCGGTAGATCAATTCACGAAAGAGGTGGAAAAACAGCTCAAGCCTCATAACAAGCGGTACGCTACATGCAAATAACACCACCTCGCAAGTACACAACATTTGACGGCCGGGTCGATCAACGCATAGCGTTCAACTCCCAACAACGTCGTCGTATGCCCACTAACACATTCATTTAAGCAGTAGGATACCTCTCCGTTCCGACATTCCAGCCTTACGAACGGGAAGGTAGCCAAGGGAATGAGAATACAAAGCACAAGACAAAATAGTGCTCAAACCGACTCATTTGTAAAAACCGACTCAAAGTGGGAACATACCAAAACCGTCACAAAACATGTGATACATGCGAATGAAATATCATATATCCAAAACATGAATATTATAAGACCCTACGTAAAATTATACGATAAACGGATCATGCGAACTATTATAAATTACGAGTTTTAGAAGTCAAAGGAAAACAACACAGCCGTGTTCCAGGCTGGTCAGGGGACCGGCGGCCGGTGGGCCGGCTTAGAACACAGGCAAAAATCCAAAAATCACAAAAACAGAGAAATGTGGTCTAGGCCGGTCGATGGACCGGCGGCCGGTGGACCGGCTCAGAGCACCCCTATACAAAAATTCCCAAAAACTTCAATATTGTTACTGATGTGTTCCCAGCCGGTTGGCAGACCGGCGGCCGGTCGACCGGCATGGAACACCCCTTCACCTGTGAGACTTCCTTTCTTAACCAATTCATTTCAATTCTCAAATATACTTCTAATAATCATCAACAATCAATATACATCATCAACATTCATCATATAACAACATTCATTACTCATACCATGATTCCTAAGCTTCTAATCGTATTCTAAATACGATTTCTAGCATATAAAGCATGTAAAACACGTAAATGATATCGAGTAACCCTTCACCGTTACCTTAAAGCGTCTCTACTAATCGTCAAGCTCCTCTTCAATAAGGTAATAGTCTTTGTCGGGATCTTGGAGGTCACCACCTACAAATAGATCATAAAAGATGAATGAAATTCATCTTGAGAAAGACGGAAAGATTGAAAAGCGAGAAAGACGATGATTTTAATATTAATACGGATAGAGGAAGGTAAAAGGAGAAGAATGAGACGAACTTACGCGAATTCTATCAAAGAACGAAGGAGATACGATGATTCAAAGATCGAAAATAAAGAGGGAGGCAAGGTTTTGAGATTTCATAAGGAGGAAGTAGTTTGGTTTGTGTTTGAGTAATGAATTAGGTTAAGGAGGGAGTGAGAGTTGTGTAAGGCAAAAGTCAAACAAAAGTCAAACTCGCCTTAAGACGGGATTCTCATGGAATCTCGCGGAAATTCCAAATACGAACTCGGAAATTCTAAATTCGACTCGAAACTTTAAATTCTAAATTAAAACTTAAATTTGCTGAAAAGGTTTCGTAAAATATTTCTACTTAGAAAAATAGGGTACATTTCCGGGTGTTACATCACTAGTGTCAATAAGAACTATGGGGGTGATACTTACTTGATTAGACTGGCCATCCTTTATGGTAAGACGGTCTCGCCTGCTGTTACGCTCCCACGGCGGTTTCCCATGTGCTAGACTCATTGGTTGATAAGGTTTGGGAGATAAGGGGAGATTAAGTTTAGGTTTAGAGAGAAACAGAAAGAGATTAGAAAAATAAATGATTAACGTCACAACTGTTAGGTTCATAAACCCTCTCATAAGACACTTCTTATGATTTACTAATTAACTCTTTAATTAGTATCCTACATCTAGTGCATGCAAACAATATAAAAACAAAGTTGAGAAGAAAAAGTTTGTCTCCTCACATTGATTTTAGACGAATTGGGCACAATAATAGGACACCTTCCTTTTCTTGTTCTTGAGCTAAATGAATATGGGATGAATTTCCTTATGCTCCAAGTGTGGAAGCACTCTTATAAGTTGCACCTAGACTATCCCAAATCTCTATTATATTATTTTACTAGAATAAGGTAAGAGAATCCCTTGATAATAATACTAATACAACTATTACTACTCTTAGTAATATTGTATGCTATTAGTAATATATGAACTTGATTATATGAAAAACTTCTTTAAGTTTCTAGTGAGAATGTGAGATAAAACAGCTTATATTTGAATAAGATGACTTGTTCTTTTTAAGAATAAAAAACTCTCCTCTTATGAGCATCATGGAGCCGGTCACCCTTGCTAGGGAAGGGTGAGTTGTGTTTTTTGTCTTTACAATATATTAGAGTAAGTACTAGGTTTAGGCTTGCAATGATGTTGTTTAATTCTTAATTAGAGCAACAATTAAAGCCTAAACACCTACCCTAATAGCCCCATAACCGGTCATCCCATATCCATTTTATCTTTGTAATTTTGTCATTTGTCACATATGTGACATGTGACTTGTGACACGTAATTTAGCTTATAAATGTACATTTAACTAATTTAAATGCAATATTATAACAAATGAACTAGTTCCGTTGCCCGTGAAATTCACGGGATTTTTTTTGTTGGTCGCATTTGTGGTGGTGTTATTATATCTTCATTAGCGCGTATTTGTTGTTCGGTTGTACAAACACATTTTGTTTTCTTTCTATTTGTGGTGTATGAAAGTTGAACGGGTATAAGGGTTGTTTATTTTGTAGTTTTTAGATTTATGGTGTACATGCTGAAACAGTTAATTATGAGATATAGAGTGTTGATATTTAAGAGGAGAAATGATCATGACTCATAACTACCGTCCTAGTCTCATTTTTTTTTTGAATTAATCATGAGATATGAAAAATCATTCCAAATGTGTTAATATGGTTGACGCCTTAGCATTAAAGTCTTGATTGTGCTTACCCTCTTAGAAATCGATTTTTAAATGAGTAAAAATAACAAAATTTATGTAAGGTTGGCTATATCGATGTATCTTCAAACTATACTACATAATATATGCAATCAATGATGCACTAAACATGTAAAAAAATTAATTTTCGCTCCCTCAAAAATAGAAAACTTACGCTTATGGGACTTTTTTCTCAGTTGAAGGAAACAGATGCAATAAAACATCATCTATTTCAATAGTCTCTCGGAAGATAACAAACTCGGGTCAAACTTGTTAAGTATTTGGTGAAAGTTAAAAACCAGTCACCATATTCCGTATCTTCAAGTCTTTTTTACATATTTAATCGATCACCCTAATATTATGGGTAATATATATCTTAAAGGCCTACATTTATCAACATTAAATATAATTTGAACTTAAATGTAAAAGTCATCCATAATTACTCCGTCCCAAGGTTTCATCAATCTCGTAGGTACCCGGCCCTCCGTAATTAGGATGATTCATTCGCTTTGTATTAGTGCTAAACATCTTAAGCAACATCGTTGTGTTGAAGTCCATAAACCTATATTAATGATCGTCAAACAGAAAGTTAGTAATTTACTTGTCTGTTTACGATATCGTAGATAAAAAGGGGAAAAAAACACCTAATCAGGCTCCATCATAGACCATAGTCATAGTCTCAAATATGGATTTTTAGGAACTTTTTTTTATACCGTTCTTATTGACAATAACACTCTATTAGCTTTATTTCTTGTTACATCATCAAGAAATAAAGAAATTAGAATCAATCCCAACACAATATATAATAACTTCTAAGAAAAAATAGTGTATTTGTCATTTATCATTTTCTATACGTGGACATGGAAGTACATGTTGTCCTTCTAAAGTGCAATCAAATAGTCCAAATATAAATTTTTATCATTATACCAAAAACAAATGAGCATTAAATAAAAAAAATGAGAGAATGAGATTAAGATTGCACAAGAAAATAACTAAAAAACTAATAGTGTAAAAAAAATGTAAATATACGTACTTATCAATTGTTGGCATAAGAAATAAGTTATATATCATCCAAGGTTAGAAAGAAAAGTTGCATTTGGATTGTATTGATAAGTATTAAAAATGAGTTTTAAATAAGGAGTTGTAAAATAAGTTAGGTAAAAGGGAGATGAAAAGAGTGTTTAATTGCAAAGTAATAATAATAAAGTGGAAAAATTTAGTAAATAAATAAAGTAGTCAAAACGAGAGTTATGGATGGGCTTGAAATTCCTTATAATTATTTGTAAGATGATAATTAGTTGGTAATGGAGATATAATAATGAGCATCAATTGAGATATTTAATTTGACATTTCAGTTTTTTTTTATTGTGTCAAGGTATACAAAAAGGTAAGACAAAATGAAAGCACAATAATTATGTAGGTTTCTTATTATTATTTTTGTTAATTATGAGTGTGACATGTGGTAAGAAGTTGAGAGGTGACACGTGTCACCTCAATGGAGGCTCAACAAGCCTTTTTATATTATTGTAAGATTATACTAAATATTTTAAGTAATAATTTATAATTACATGTATCTAAAATGGGTCATCTCATATTTGGTTAATATAAATTAAAACTTATTGTAATCATAATCAACCAATTATGCTAGTCTCAAATGTTTCGTAAACATTAATCATTCTTAGTAATATAATAATGGGTTTTTCTCTTGTGTACCCCCGTGTTTTTTCAGTTTCTACTTTATACCCCTCCGCTTTTGTAATCCCTCTTTAATACCCCTAACCTTAATTAAAAACTTTAAAACGTGACCTCAACATGATTTTCCGTCTAATGCTCCGTCTATTAGACTATGTGGCATGCTTAGTTGGCACCAAGTAGGCAATGACATGGATAGTTTATGATGAAATGGCACCAGCTAGGCAATGACATGGATTTATATCATAATAACCTCTTAAACCATCCATACTCTTCTCATTTTTCAACTTCCTCTGTTTAAACCCTAACCAAAATTACCCTAATTTCAAACGTTTCCTCAAACCCTAAAAATCCATCAGCAGTTTGTCTTCTCTCTCCTTTTCCTGATCATCCAATTATGTTTGTTTTCATTCTTTTGTTAATATGTGAAGTTTAGTTCATTATTCTTCATCTTCTCCACATGATCATGCATTTTCATAAGTTTTTTTTGTTATAAACTGTGTTAAATGTATACAAAAGCTATCTTTCTCCTTCAAACCCATAACTTTCTCCTTCATCAACTTCATCTTCAAAAGCTATCTTCAAACTTTTTGTTATAGTCAAATGATCTTCAGTCAACCACATCACAAAATTATTGCAATTTAGACATTTAAAATATGCTTTCTTTGGATTATTAATTGACCTGGATATCTTAATGATAGCATTTTTTCCACACCGATTGCAAGCTTGATTCTTAAAATTAAGGCCTTCAATTGGATGACTTTTCCATATTGAAGATGATGTTGACATAAAGAAAAAGAAAAAGATGACAATATGGGGAAGTGATTGGGGAAATAAAAAGGGATGAGTGAAGAAGATGAAGATGTGGAAATAAGTGAAAATAGATGTGCAATTAATAGATGGGATTTCTGAAAAATGGATGGAAAATAAGAATGGTAGTGGAGGGAAAACAAAAGGGAGATTGGAGGGAAAAAAATTGCCAACTAAGCATGCCACATAGTCTAATAGACGGAGCATTAGACGGAAAATCATGTTTAGGTCATGTTTTAAAGTTTTTAATTAAGGTTAGGGGTATTAGAGAGGTATTACAAAAGCGGAGGTGTATAAAGTAGAAACTGAAAAAACACGGGAGTACACAAGAGAAAAACCCTTAAAATTTAATTACTAAGTTGAATCTTATTTAATCATATTACAATAAGATATAATTCTCACTTATAATATAAATTTGTTCAAATTAAGGGATTAATTAATCTGTATCGCAATACAACTAATTAACATTCATGATTAGGGAATCGTCCCTTCGGTGTCTGATGTGACGGTTTTATACCGTCTTTACCAACCCAATTCTTAGATACTTTAGCTTTGATATATGTTATTTATAGTTACTTTAGCTCATTAATGCATTTTGGTAATAGTTGCATTATGTGGACGTGTTTCTACGCAATTTTGGTTTAATGTGTAGTGTCATGTTCAAGAATCGCATTCCTAGTTTTGGAAGTGACTTGGACATTTACACACTTATTCCTTGGACTGAATTCATGCCAAATAATGGGTTAATAAGAGTTAAAAGCTTGTGGATCAAAGACAAGTCAAAGCCCAAAACAATGAGTTAAAGTACGGAAGCAAGGAAGAAGAGGAAGCGTCAAAGGAAAATATGGTAGCCGCGTGGCGCGTCAACTTTGGAAGACTACTTAGCCTCGTGGAGAGGCTCAGCATTGGATTCCGAATTCTTCTTTAATTCGACAATTATGCTCACACTTTATGAGGTTTTATGAGGCTCTAATAGAATTTATGAAGATGCTCTTTGAAGACCTATAAAAGGACATGGTTGTTGATAACTTTAGATATATCTTCTTTCATCTTTTAATCATCATAATATATCGACAAACATTTGATAATTTATATTTTGTTTTAGTTATTTTGTATGGAAGGCTAAGTTCTACATCTTGGAACAAGTTCTTGAAGCCAAGTTACTTTGAATTGTAAGACTCTTACTCTATTTCTATTTCATTATTAGAGTATCTGATAAGTGAATATTTGTATGGTTTTAACCCCCAATTTAGCTCGGTTTTGTATGTCTTTTGTGCTTTGTTAAGCAACTTTATGAGCTAATATCGTCTTCTAGGCGAATTCCTATGTTCTAACATGTTTTGTAGGGAAAGTGACGTTTCTACGCCCTTTTTCTATATTCCCGAGCATTTGCCTAGAACTCGACGATTTGAAGAAGCAAGCTTTACCAAGTGAAAGGCATTTCAAGAAGGTTCACTAATTCGAAAGAGAGAAGAAGCAAAGACAGTTTCGTAGTTGTCGGAAGATCAATCAATTAGGCAAAAGCAATCATCGCTTTACATCAAACCCTATCAACAAACCCGACTCAAGAGGTCAAGGGGGATGTTGGAAGTCAAGTCATAAGCAAGGGGAGATGAAACGACGGTCAAAGGACATGGGATACAACTTACCCGATCGGGTAAGTGGTGTACCCGATCGGGTAAATGTGCTGCTTCGAGAAAACGGCGTCTTCTTCCTACTTTTGTCCTATGTGTTTAATGCCCGACCTCTTCTCCACGAAACCCTAATACTATAAATAGATGCTCTAGCCCTCATATCATATCATCCACCTTTTCTTACAATCCTCTTCTCTTCTCTTCTTACATTTCCTCTTTAGATTAGGAGAAAGGAAGAACTAGTCTCTCTTCTCTCATTTTCTTCTTCTTTAGTCTTTAGTTCTTAGTTTATTTCTGTCCATTTCACATCAAAATCTTAGCTTAGATTAATAAGACTTTCAATCTTTGTAGTCTACTTTGTTGGGTACAAGTGTTGTAATTCAAGGATCGTTTATTATGTGCAAGGATTTTCTATTATTGTTATCATTATCGTCATTGATCGTCATATAGGTATTTCTGTTTTATCCTTTGTTTAATGTTCTTATTGTTTTCCATTTGATTGTTATTCGCTTTACATATTGTCTTAGATTCATTTTAGTATCGTTATAATTGTTGTTTCATTTCCTAGATTATCAATTAGCGTCGTTATTATCGCCATATAAAGAGTCAAAATCAAATAAACATGTCTATCCTAGTTTTCATTGTTAATATCATCTTAGATTTAGATATCATCATGAGTAAGTAGTCACCTTTCTAGGGTGTAGGGTAGCCATGTTAGATTGATTAAAAGATGATAATTGGATAAAAGAAATTGTGTCTTTAAAACGTTGTGTCTATGCATGTTTGGATTGTAACGATAGTTAACGATTTCTGGCCGGAAATCATCGACTAGTATGGAATTCTTTTCCAAGGTAGACATACGAGATTTGAATAAACAAAGCATGACATGGTAGATTAAGACCTAGTAAATCGCCTAAAAAGCTTGCTAGACCATCTGATCTATGATTCTAATGAACACATCATTCTTACGAACTCACCATGAATTATTTGCATGTTCCAAATCCAATTTCATCAATATGTCAATCTACATGTGTGAACCTACTTCCCTAGATGCTTTTCATTAATTGCTTTATTGTTTTTACTTTGTTTTTATTTATGCTTTTTATTAGTCTAGATAACAAAACTCCAAAACCCAGAAAATCATTAGATAAGACCCGATTGCGAGACACTTCACATTCTATAGGAAACACCATCTCCCTGAGGATCGACCCCTACTTCCCTAATTACATTAATTTGTTATTAGCCTAGTCTGGGTAATTTATCTTTGTATCGGGCTCGCGACAAGCACTATCAAATTTTGGCGCCGTTGCCGGGGAGCACGGTTTAGTTTTCTTTTTCTTGTGATTTTTATCGCAATTAGTTTTATCTAGTCTTTAGGAACCCAAATTCCTTTAGACCTCTCTTGATTTTTCATCCTAGCTTTTCAATCTTATGCCCAGATCTTCTAGACTAGGGACCCCTATCTCTTTAGACCCTGATCTAGAAAGAACTCTGCGTAAGAGACGAAAGGCTATTCAACGAAATTTCAAAAGCTTATGATACTTTAAGTTTAGATCGTATTCAAGAGAAATACTCGGATACTCTATCTAATCTCGAAGGAGAAGAAGATCCACTCCCATCTCCATTCACAAAAACCAATCAAATTTCAAACAACACTCCATCTTCATCTTCACAAAAATGGTTCGACTTTCAGACCATTCCAAACCCACCACAGAAACACTTCCAAGGGGCATTGCTACACCCCAAATCAAAGCCGAAAACTTTGAAATCAAACTTGCCTTCATTAACCTTATAGAAAGAAGTCAATTTAGTGGCAATGCCACATAAGATCCCAACCTTCATATCCAAAACTTCTGTGACTATTGCTCCACTATCAGACAAACTGGAGTCACCCAAGGGCAAATTAGAGAGATGCTCTTCTCATTTTCTTTGAGGGGTAAGGCAAAATTGTGGATACATAGCCTTGATAAGGTTACATTAGGTATCACCGATTGGGAGAGTTTAGCTCTTGCCTTCTACCAAAAGTACTTTCCTCCAGA